>PVKZ01000429.1:600000-840557 GCA_004027375.1 Macroglossus sobrinus | reverse complement strand
GAGGAGGAGGAGGAGGAGGAAGAGGAGGAAGAGGAAGAAGAGGAGGGGGGAGACCTCGAGATTGTGGGACTCTGAAGGGGAAACTGCAGGAAAGGGAGAAGTGGGTATTAAGAGGAGATAAAGCTAAGAAAAGGAGAAATGTCTACTTAGCCTTTTTTGAGGCTCCCTTTTTAGGCAGAGAAATAATAAAGCTGGATATAGTTACATCCTTTATTCCTCCAACACTAGACTACTCTTTTGAGATTCCACTGTCAGGAAAAATTGTGAAAGACTTTGAAATGGGCAAAAAGATTGCTGGGGGGTCCTGCCTAGCATACCTTTCCCCGTCACCTCTGCTTTTCATCATCTTTGAGTTATTTTGCAACTCTGTAGATGGTATAGAACAGAACATATAAATGAGTTCCTGTGGACAGAAAATAGAAATGCAAATAAATTGCATCTGGTGGAATATAATTAATTATTGCCTCATTAATATTAACCTATTTTGCAACTACTGGCCAATGCCTTTCAGCATTCCTGAGATTGCCTCCATGTATGTTCACTGTATATTCCTTTGAACCTGTGGCAACATCTTACTGTTGCAATCATTGGTTGCTAAATTAAATAAAATTTTTGACATGTGTTTATTTTATAATTGAATAAAAATTGCAATTTTACCTTATTTTAAAAAGAAGTTAACCATAACAGCAACTGATGGGAGGAAGGCCTGTGTTTGGAATGGCTAGGCAACCTGAACTTGAGGAAGAGAAGTAACCACTGTGGCCCCATCAGAGGGCCAACCTTCTCGATGGGTTTTTAGGTGTGATGACCATAGGAATCAGCACGGGTAGAGACCCCTGGGGCAGGTGGGTGGGTGCAGCATTGAGATACATTCCAGTCATGAGAGTCAGACTGAATGCCTTAGATGTCCCCTAAAGTTAGCTAGGAACACTCTCTGAGATAGAGAAAACTCTGGCCATGCTAACCCACACATGGAGTACTAGTTACTCTGGTGAGAGTCACTGTTGTATAATAAAAAAAAAAAACATATATAATTATAACACATGTAATAGTATACATAAACATAAAACTATAATGATGAATAACAACATAGTAGCTTCATTTATTAAACCCTTACTTTGTACCAAGCAATGTTCTGAGTGTTTACATTTATTATTATCTCATTTAGTTCTTACAATACTGTAATGCAGATACTATTGTTTTTTCCCTTTTACAGATGAAGAAAGTAAAATGGAGACTTATTAAGGGTAAGTTACTTGAGACACTCAGCTTCTATATAATGCATTGGGATGCAAACCTTTCCACTGGAGTAGGTGCTCAAAGTCTTGGGTTCTAGTTTTTTTAATGTAATTTAGAGATCGGATCTATTTTCTTGGCTTTCTTGAATCTCTTTTCCTTTCCCTTTAAGAAGAGAGAGGAAAGTCTGTCAATATTTCTACCAGATTTTCATGTGGATCAATGAGAATATGTCTGAAAATTTTGAAACTCAGAGTGCTTTTTATATGTATAGACAGTATTATTATTACTGACAAATTGATATTGTCAATTATCCACATGGTGTTGAATGTATTAATTCAGTCATTCTCTAAACATCCTCATTGTGATTTTCTTTGCTATTATGTAACATCTAATTAGAAAGGGTTAAAGTGGGAGAAAAGTAAAAATAAATACTACCTGACTCTATTTCAACCTCACAAATGTACTGTCAGACATTAAGTGGGGAGATAGGGACATGAGAGTAGAGAAGAAAGCTATGACTTCTGCTGTCAGGGAGCTGTGGACTAGTTCCCCACTGTGATGTAACCCATATACTAAGATCAGCAGGGGTGAATTAAACAACCACTGTCACTAGACACTAGTGTCTACACCACAGGGCGCTGCTTTTCAAACTTTAGCAAGCATCTGAATTACCTGGAAGGTTTGCTAATCAGATTCCTGTGTTCCACCCCTAAATATTCTGATTTAGAAGTCTGAGGGGAGCCCGAGATTCTGCATTTATAACAAGAGCCCAGGTGATGCTGCTGCCACTGGTAATGAGGCGTAGAAATAAGTAGGCTTTGGCCCATGTTCTCAGGCTGCTGCTACGTTCACTAGAGAGAAAAAGTGTCGTTTGAAAAGTTAATGATACAATGAGCCTTTCCAGTCAGAAGCTTGTGGCATTGTTCTAGAATCATGGGAGATGGAACAGGGAAGGGATAAGGAGCAGAGACTGAACTTCTGGAAAGTAGAGGGGGGTGTAGCAGGTGCAGGATAAGAGCCAGCATGTTGGGCCTTCATAAGGGTGATCATGGGTCTTTATATATTCATAATAAGATTTAATCTCATTTCAGAGAAATGCATAGACTGAAGCAGAGCATCTTGGGTGCTAAAATGGGGTTGGGGTCTCTGGGGTGAAGAGCTGGGGGAGGCTTTCAGAAAAGGCCTAGGATCTAAGTCTGACTGGGAATACCATGTCTGGCAATGGTGGTGGGGATGAGTCGGGCAATGGTAGGGAGGGCGGTCTGGGGATTTGCCCTGGGGCCTGCCATCAGTGGTTCACTTCTGTGAGTTTAGCTCAGACTGCCCTTCTCTATGGCAAAAGAAAAGATTGGGGATGTAGGTAATGGGCCATCCAAGGGAGCTTTGCTTCCTGGGGAAAGAGGAGGCAAGTGAGGAGGAAAGAAAATGATAAGCAGAATGCAAAGAAAGCTTTTCTTCAGGGCCAAATTGTGGACTGAATTGGGGGTTGTCCTTTTCCTAAGCCTTAGTTTCTGGCAAAACAGATTTAGATGAGTCAGAAACTGTCTGCTTTCTTTCAACTCCATATTTGCTTTTTTAATCCTTCCATTCAATGTTTCTGAAGCATTATTCTATAAAATAAAAGTCACTTACTATAAAAGTCACAGAATAATCCACGTTCACACTAATCCCCTGGGGGCAAACCAGGCCATGGTGGCACCATTTGGTGGGGACAAATTCTAGAAGTCCACCCTTCAAAAAACTGAGGAGGGCAAGCTACAACTGATGTGTAAGAGCAGAGTAAAAGAAGATGCATCTTATAAGCACATTAACATGCATTCTTGAAATATATGTCTGCCCTTCTATCCCTCCCTTAGAAGAAATTGCCCAGTATCACCATGCTTCTTATGAAGTTCATCACATCTCAAATTAAAACAGCAAATTAACTAAGAAAATACACACACAGAGCACACAAAAAAGAGGACTTTTGCACCAATAGAAGCACTTTTGTTTTTTGACCAGTACTTTCTAGATCCATCAGTCATATGCCTATCTGTTCTCCCATATGTTTCTTGCCCTTCCTGTACTGTGCCCTGCATGGCAGGAGGCTGAAGCATGCATTCTGTGTTTCACAGGCTGCCTTGCCAGCTGGATTCCAATGGGAGACACAGTGAGGAGACCAGAGAGGGAGGAGGGAAGCAGCTCAGTGTTTCTGCCACTCCTCTGCTTTCATCAGCTTCCTCTCTTAGAGGGGCAGCAGCCCTGTTGTTCACATTCTTCACAGGCAGCTTCCCCAGCTCATGGGCTCTAGGGGTGCCACCTCAAACCTGAGCGGCTGATAACCTCTGGGTTGTCACACTGCCCCTAGTTCTCTAGGATTAGATTCTCTCTATTGACATCCTGGGAAAGGTCTGTTTTCTGGGCTGGATCCTCAGGAACACAAAATGTTAACATTTAAATAGTTTTCATTCAGGAAACAAAACAGGATACTATTGTGTAGCTCAAAAATCTAAGCTGCTTTTTTCTCCTACTACTGTGGAGGCTTCATCTGCCACAAGCAAGTTGGAATAGAAAAGCATATGATATAATGTAACCAGAGGTTTTCCAATCATAATTTATCAATTCCAGAGAGATAACATTTAGCTAAATGGATATATGTTGTCAGCTGTGAGAACAGTGAAGGCTATATACTAGGTTTTCAGTTACTACGCAGTGAGCACTATCCAATAAAATAAATGAAAAAAGATAAAAATAAAATTAGAAGGAGAAATTAATAACAATGTAAAAAATACAAGTTATGTTAAACAAAAGCAATTTAGTCAAAATTTTAAAATTCTAGTGTTTACTGAGCTATTTGAGGCTTCAGGCAAAACGAATGAATTGTAAAATGACAAAATATGATTCAGCATTTCTTGAGAATTTGACATCCCAATGCACAGAGGAATGCTGCAGAAAGAATACATATTTTTGCCTGACCCCAAAGGAAAAGACCAAGAGCTTAAAGATGAAATTAAAAACAAGAAAATTGGATCTTTGTCTAAGGAAATTAAAACTAGCATTTTCAATCAGATTACTGATTTATCTCATTATTTTAGGTTGATCTTGTAAGTAAACCTACAAGTAAATCTTATGCTCATTGGTAACTAGATTAAGCAACCCAGCATGTTTTCATTTCTAATTTCTTTAAATCAAAACATAAATAATGTATAATGTAATGAATAACAATTACTTTGAAGAGATGCTGCTCATATTTAGTTTGTATTTGATTCAGACTTAAACCTAACCATTTTTCAAAGCTTTTTGTTCAATGAATTGTATTCTGCTATATGGTGGATACTTTATTTGTTCACTGTGGTATGTTTTTATTTGGACTATTATGATATTTAAAAACATGTTTATCAATAAATCAAGAAACCAGTATTGGCAAGGATATGGAGAAAAGGAAACTTGCATGCTCTATTGATGGGATTATAAATTTGTGCAACCACTATGAAAAATAGAATGGCAGTTTATCAAAAAAATAGAACTACCATATGACTCAGCAATTCCACTTCTAGGTATTTATTCAAAGAAATCTAAAACACTAATTCTAAAAGACATATGCACTCCTCATTCACTGCAGCATTATTTACAACAGCCAAGATATGGAAGCAACCTAAGTGTCCATCAATAGACGAATAAAGAGGTGGTACATAAATCAATGGAATATTACTCATCCATAAAAAAGAATGAAAATTTTCCTAGCATAATACCCTTGAGGATGGACCTCAAAGGTATTATGCTAGGTGTAATAAGTCAGACAAAGAACAATACAATATGATTTTACTTACATGCATAATCTAAAAAACAAAATAAATGAACAAACAAAACAGAAACTCAAAGATATAGAGAACAATGGTTGTCAGATGGGAGGGGGTTGGAGGGGGTGAGTTAAAAAAGTGAAGAGATTAAGAATTACAGATTGGCAGTTATAAAAACAGTCACAGGGATGTAAACTACAACATAGGGAATATAGTCAATAATATTGTAATAACTGCGAATAGTACCAGATGGGTACTAGACTTACAGGATGATCACTTCATAACTTATATAAATGTCTAATCACTCTATTGTACACTGGAAACTAATGTAAAATTATACGTCAACTGTAATTGAAAAAAAAGTTAAAAATATTAAATGATCAGCCAGTCATTCTGATGAAATTTAATCTACCTTTAGCATACCAATCAATTATAATTTCTTTAAGTTAATATGAAAGTCTACTTCACTTGAAGGGAATAAATTTTTGGCTTCAGATTAAGGAGTGTAAATTTAGCATATTAAAAACTCACTCTGCAGTAGATTTGTGAAAATAATTAGTAAATATATATTTAAAAAAGAAAAATCAACAACAACAACAAAAATCAACAACAACAACAACAAAAAATCAACAACAACAACAACAAAAACAGGGCTAGCCATAACCACAGAGGATGCTAGATTTTTCCTAAGTATTAGCAACATAATGAACTCTCCTGATCTTTGGACATAGTATTTCAGCAATCAGGTTCACAAAAATTCTACTTGTCGAGTAAATAGCTACAGCTGTTTGGAATTACAATCCATTTCTGATTCCATGTACCGTATTTGATGGTCATGGCTTTCCTCTACCCTTTACACACTTCTTTAAATATAAAAAAATAATGTTACTAGATTCTCTAGCAAAAGACATTCTAGCTTAAGGAATGGTAAAGGCAAAAACCCAATAAAATAAAAGTAAGTGATATACCCAGGGAATGTTAATCTAACTATAGCTGGAACAACATGGATTAATGGAAGGTATATTAAAATTCTGTGGCATAGACTGACTTATTTTGAATTTGAAATATTTAATTTTAACTAAAAATTGTTACTTTTGATATAAGAACACAAGTGTGTACCTTGAAAACTATGGTTCTTTCTGGAAAAGGTACTTTTGACTTCAAAATGTTACTGAAGAATTTGTGCCAGAAGCTTTCATAGAGGCAGAACTTTGGTTTTAAAAACAAACAAACAAACAAACAAACAAACAAAAATTTCTGGTTTTGAAAGCTCTTTTGCTTAGGAAAAAAGTAAAGTAGAAACACAAATTTAAAAATTAGAAATATATGATCTTTGAATGTTAGTATTTTTCAAAGTTAGTGAGAGGGAGAGACATGCAATAATAAGAATTTCAGACACTATAGAAACCTCCCCAAATTCATATTTGTCCAAACTGAATTTGAAACTTGAAATGAGTGTTGGTTTGTGTGGCTCTCGAGGAGACAGCTCACCCTCACAAGGCCCATATTTTCCATCTTCACCTTTGCCTGCTGAGGCCGAGCACTCACATTTCTAATAATACTCGCAAATCCTCCACTCTCACGTTACTCATGCTTCCTCATACAAGTCCAGTATATTTTCCATGTTCTCTGCCTGGAACATTGTCTCTTTCCTTTCTGCATAATCAAACTCTATTCATCTTTCAAATTCCAGCCAAGTTGCACCTTCTTCATGTGATATTTCCTGTTCTCTTGGTTCTTATATTTGCTATCTATACTGCTCATTTGGCTCTTAATTCTATAGAATATTATTTTATATTGTTCTAAAAGCATTATATGTATTTTTCTTCAGAGTTACAGAGTTGGATTTTTGAAAATAGAGAGGATATCTTAGATTTCTTTGTATTTTCAAAAGTATTTTAAATGCCTGATGAATATTTAAAATATGATTTAACAAGTGACTAAATAAGTTCAGTTTTGTGAAAATAAATCATTCTAGTTATAAAACTGAATCTAGATATCTGGATAAATTAAAACCTAGATAAGTTAAAAAACACTTTATCCTTCCACAATTATAATTTTTTTACTATTGCAATCTCTAGTATATACAAATAACATAAAACAACTGGTATAGGTCAATGAATGTTGTGATAAAAAATAGAAAAACAATCAAAAATTATTTTTAGGCCTTTATTAGCACCAAAATGTGATAAAAAATTATTTTAAATTAATTTTTGGGGGTAGAGAAGTCAGGGCTTATTGTCATAAATTGTTCTTTTTAGTACCTTCTGCAAGAAGGGAATGTTAGTGGAGGAGAGCAAAATTTGCCCCCTCAAAGTATGCCCCTTTGGCATTTTATTTTGAATTAAGGTACTTGAGAAATAGTCTGTGCAAGAAGGACCCTCTGACCCTCCTGTCTCTCTGAAAGCAGGAAATAAATCTCTCATGTGAAAGGTCCCCACTCTGCACCAGGAGGTAAAGATACAGAGACAGGAAATTCAGGGCTGAGAAGGTGATGTAAAAAAAAAACACTGCTTAGTTTCTTTACTAATTAGCACCCAAGCCTAAGTTTTTCTTGTCAGGTCTTCACAAATTTGTTATTTTATTTCTTTGTCTAAAAAGTATAAAAGCGGTGTGCTTTGGTCATTTCTTTAGGTTCCATATCTATGAGACATCTATCCGTACAAAATGAATCTTGATTTTCTCCTATTAATCTGTCTTATATCAATTTAATTCTTAAATTCTGCAGAGGAGCTTGGAGTAGAACATTTATTTCCTTTCTGACATTAGTTTTTAATTGAGCACTTGCGTATGAAAACTAATCCAAAAAAAGACTGCTGGCAATTTATTGGTGTATGTGTAGCAAACACAAACACACACACACACACACACACACACACACACACACAGAGGGGGGGGAGTGTGTGTGTGTGTGTGTGTGTGTGTGTGTGTGTGTGTGTGTGTGTGTGTAAACTGTCATTGTTTTTTCTCCTGTCGCATTCAGGCTTCACCAAGTTTAGAGTAACATTCTTTCCTAAATTTGCTTCTATTACAAATAAAGTGCTAACGATGTGCTAGCAATGGTGCTAAATAAGACAAAAACTTCTGTGGGGGTAAAGAAGGAACTGTGAAGCCATGTGATTTCATGGCAGCCCTGAGTACCTTGCTCATTTGCTTCCCTGGTTGGGGGTTTGTTTGGGGAGGAAGAACAGGAGCAACTCCTGAGGGCTCTGCAAGATCAGAGGCCTGGGGAAGGCAACAGGAATGAAAAGCATACAGGAAAGAAAAATGTCTGATTGAAAACCCTGATTAAATTCCATAGGGCTCCTAGCACTTGAATGTGGCCAGTCAGTTGCTTATTGCCAGCCATCCTAAAAAGAAAGGAAAGGTGTTGGTTGTATTAAGACATATCACCATTACTATTGAAGAAATACACTATTAGATAACCAGATTTAGAGAAAGAATAATTAAAGATCCAAACAGTTTATAAGAATTTCATATTCTTACAAAGCCCAGAGAACAGGATGAATTTCTTTAAAACTCATTGTTCTGGACGCCTTTCTCTTTCCAGTCCCATAGCTACCTTCTATTAAGGATTTATGGTCTTCCACTTGGCTGCACAATAAATCACCCCACCTGAGAATGTGCAGCAGATATGACACTAACACAATTCTGGATCATTTGCTGAAGGCAACCTGATCTTGAGAAAATGGACTAGCATAGATGAATATAAACTGTTATTTTTTTACAGATATGAGCTGGTTTTGTAGAAAAATAATTTAGTTTTGATTGTGAGTAGGATAGGTTTATCTGGCATGTCTTACTCAGTGGCAGTTCACTGATTCTGGGATACCAAAAACCACCTTTCACTTTTGACAGTCTATGAAATAAAAATGAAAAGGCATTTATAAACTCATTGAAGATAATCCAAAACCTAACCCCTTGGCCCAATGCAGTGAATTTCTTTTACTTCATTAACAACTTTTTTCTCAGAAATGGAGCTTGCCTGGCATCAGAAACTCAGTTGAAAATAGTACTAAGAGGTGAAAGAGGACAAAGGCACCACCCAGGAACTGGTGGTGAGCAGACAGTTAATACCAGAAAACTTTATACTAAAGAGCTGGCACTTCAGCATGTTAATATTTTACTGTTATAGCACTTTAGTAAATTGACAGAACAGTCTACTCAATTTTTTCTGGGAGAGCTCAAATTACATATTATCACAATCCTCTTAGGAACAGGACTTGGTTATGGAGAATAAGACTCTTAATAGTAAGAACTCAGTCATGTAGTAAATTGCTTTTTGTCACTTCCAAATCAGTTTTCTTCTCCTCTTATAGGAACACCAGCTAGAGACACCATTCCCATCTTCCTGATAGCTAGATATGGCTATGTACCTGCAATGGTTAATTTTATATGGCAGCTCAACTGGGCCAAAGGATGCACAGACAGCCAATTAAACATGATTTCTGGGTGTTTCCAAAGTGTTTCACACTTGAATTGGTGAACTGAGTAATGTACCTGGCCCTCCCCAATGTGAGTAGGTGTCACTCAATACACTGAGGGTCTGAATAGAAACAAAGGGCAGAGGAAGGGTGAATTTATCATCCTGGCTACTGAGCATTGACATCATCCTTCTCCTGCCCTGGATGCTCCTGCAGAATTCTCAGGGCTTCAGGCCCAGGCTGAACTCTGTACCATCAGCTTTATGCTCATGCTTTTGAGTCCTATCACTGGCTTTCCTGGGTCTCTGGCTTGCAGATGGCACTTCATGGGTCTTCTCAGTCTCCATAATTAGGTGAGTCTATTCCATATAATAAATCGATTAATCGATCTCTCTCTCTCCCCCCTATTTCTTTGGAGAATCCCAAAACAATAAGATGGTACACTTTTTGCCTTGCTCACTCAAAAGACAAGTGCTTGCTCTGGACTATTTCATGTGCCCCATTTTGTAGGAATGTGGCTAAGGATATGACTCAGCTTCAAGCATGCTAATGAGTTTAATGCCCTAGTGAAAATGTGGCAGCAAGTTCAAAGAACACTGTGTCTCTGAATGACCCTGTGAAGCACGACTGTCCTTACAGCTTAGTCCTTACAGCTTAGTCCGTTTGTGCTAGTAAATGAGACACAAAGCAGTGTCTTGTGTCATTTAGCTTTGTATTTTAGGAACTTTCTGTTATAGCAGCTTAGCCTTTATATTACCTAAAACCAAATTTTTTGTCGAAACTTGTGTAAACTTAGTACATACCCTTATCTGCACCCACTTACTGCAGTATCCTTCTCTTAGTACAATCACTTGGTGCAGATTCTTAGCCCATCACAGAAAGCTGCAAAATACTTTTCAAGGCCTATCATTCAGCAGCTGATGTAATCAAGTCATTAAGTACATAATTCTAAGAAAAGTTAGTTTCTAAAATGTACCAATCTTGTTATACAATCTTTCCTATGTCAGCAACCATAGTTATTAGGATGAGCTCATATTTCTTCTTGCAAACTCTGCATGTGAAGTTTTGGCATGATTTCTCTGTCCTTTAGAAAAGTGCACACATAGCCATTGTACTATAAACTCATTTCTTCATAAGTACAAACACTAAAGAACCCTGGCAGAGTACCTATTTCTCATTTCTTTGAACCAGGAACTGTGTGCTGTTCCATTAATAAGGTATACAGGTTCCACTACAAATAAAATTCTCTAATTCTGAATATTCTTTTCCAGCTTTACTGAGGTAAAATTGAAATTAAAAATTGTATCTATTTAAGGTATACAACTTGATGATTTGATATGTGTACATACTGTGAAATATTCACATCAATCTAATTAACATATCACCTCACATAGTTACTTTTTTCAACTACACCCTATTTCAACTACAGAATTTATTTGTCTTGCATAACTGAAACTTTGTTTCCCTTGACCAACATCTCCCCAGGACTCTCTTCCACCAGTAACCACCATTCTACACTTTGTTTCTGTGAGTTTAGTTATTTTAGATTCCATATGTGAGATCATATAATATTTGTCTATTTATACCTGGCTTGCATAATGTCCTTTAAGTCTATCCATGTTGTCACAAATGGCAGGATTTCCTTCTTTTTATACTGCTGAATAATATTCTCTCGATATATATATGTAATATTAATCTCTTCATGTATTCATCAATCAATGGACACTTAGGTTGTTTCCATATCTTGGCTCTTGTGAACAATGCTGAAATGAACACGGTGGTGCAGATATCTGTTTCAGATACTGATTTCCTTTCCTTCAGATAAATGCCCAGAAGTGAGATTATTAAATCATAATATAGTCCTATTTCAAATTTTTAAAGGAAATTCCATACTTTTTACCATAATGGCTATACCAATTTACATTTTCCATCAAACACTTGTTATGGTTTATTTTTTTGATAATTGACATTTTAATAGGCATGAGGTAATATCTCACTGTGGTTTCAATTCACATTTTCTTTATAATTAGTGAAGTTGAGCACCAAATGAGCAACAGGTATATGAAATGGTGCTCAGCTTCACTAATTATTAGGGAAATGCAAACCAAAACCAGTTTCATGTAACTGTTGTCCACTAGTAGTGCCTGTTTTTTAATTGGGTTATATTGAAGATGAAAATGGTTCATGATTGTGAATAAAAGTCATATTGATTTATTACAACTAAATGCTATTGTTTTTTTACTTTCAAATAGTTTTTTTTTCATGCCTGAGATTTAAAAGCCTTCCAAATTTATATTTCTTAGTTATGTAATTCCAATGATTTGGAGTGAAAAATATCTAATGCTTCACTCAAAGGTAAATTTTTACACCTTCCATATTAATAATGTTTGAATGTTGGTTTCCTGGAGGAAGAAACAAGAATGAGCTCCATTGTTTTCTTTGCTGTGACATGGTATCAGTCAGTAACAGTAGCTGAGCAGGTGATAGCTAGAAAGCTGAAAGCTTGGAGGCCATTACATTCTTCAGAATTTACTTGAGAAGCAGATTTTCTGTATCCCTAGTCAGTCTTTGCTGACTTCCAGCACAGCGGTCCTGGTATTACATGTTGTAGAGAGTCAAATTTGGGCAAAGCAATGGAGATCTCATGATCATGCTCATCTATTACATCTCAGAGGGTTGACCTCTGGCCAGAAAAATAGAAGATCCCCTTTTAGAGGCTGAGATATTAATTTCTTATTTCATAATTAGCCATACTATGAGTGCAAGACGATGCCATGCTGTAGACCAATGAGAAAGTAGAATAAGAGATTTTAGAATTTAAAAACCCTCACTGCAGCCCAGTCTTTAGTGATTGGCTGGCTTTGAATTTTACCCTGGCATCTGAAGTTTCCCAGACACTCACATGCTTCTAGTTCTCATGTCACACTAGCACCACATAGCCTACTCTCTCATGCACTACCCTGCCACATGTCACCAGTTTCATAGATTATACTATGATGAAATTCTGCATATTGCTCTAATTCCTTATCCCATTTCTTACCTTGCCCCGATCTGTAGAGTTAATCCTTGGAATCTTATTTGAGAATTCTTTTCCTAGACTTGCTGTTTCTTTTCAAACATGTGCTTATATCTTTCTTTGCTAGAAACTTTCTAGAGTCCAAGAGAGAAAATACCCCAGCACGAGCATAGTGAGAGCTCCGGGAAGAAAAGAGACAGCCAAATTCCTCATGGGGAGCACAAAGGTCCCAAACCTCTGTCAGGGGGTCTTGTAGCAGTATTAATAGTCCCTTGTCCATATGGACCCTCAGGAATGTATCCAGGACAAATGCATTTATGCTGCTAACTATGCTGACTGTGATGTAAATGGCAATCAGTTTAAGTGGGAAGGAAGTGACTCTGAATTCTTGTGGTAAATCATATTTTCAGTTAGAATGACTGAAAGGGGCCTGAAAAATCTGTTGCATTTAGTTCCACAGGGAAAAGAAGGATTCATCAAAGGTCACTCAGAGCTAAACTTAGTACCTGGGGACCTGGACTCTGTCCAGTCTCCCATATTTTCTTTATTTTCCTTTTATTCAAACTTGCTAAAGAATTCCATTCAGAAGAAAAAATGTCCTCCACAAAATGTGATTTTCCTCGCTTTTAACCCTCCATGTGTGGCAGCTAAGACAGAGCACAAGGCTGTACCCTGCCGAGTCCTCCACAGGCAGCATCGAAGCACAGCACTTCCCTTATGTTTACAGGGACAAAGACACGGCAGGGATTTGCTTAAACATAAAAAAACATCCATCTTCAGGAGCAAAGGAAATAAGCATTTCTTTGTAGGAGGGAAGTACTAGCCTATAGAATTAATAGCTTAAAACCCCTGATAATATTTTCCTTCTCTTTAAAGGACAAAATTGCTAATGACACCAATAACCCACTGTGAGCTTTTCCCTCCTGTCTGCACAAAACGCTTTCCAAAAAAAGATCTGGCTCCTATCAGCAATTTACAAAATCCAAAAAATTAAATGCAGGGTAAAAACAGAGGGGACCTATAAAGGGAGAAGCAGGGCTGCTGCCCACAACCACCAAAGAATGAGTTTCCTTTGTGTCTAGTTACACTGACTGAAGACATTTAATCAGGATTTACTCACATATAAATATGTTATTATATAGCAACATAAGATGTTAAAAGGAAATTTAAACTTCCAAACACTGTTCACCGAGGACTCTTAGTAGATTTATCTAAATGCATGGACATGGAGCAGGCATTATGTGAGATGGATACTCTAAAATTCAATTGAATGCATTGTTATATGATTAATCACCTCATATACACCAGATATAAGAGATTGTTGTTTTCAAGAATAGTTAATAAACTCTTTGAAGGAAGAGAGCCAGTGGGTTTGAATAAATGTCCTCCCACAAGCCCTCCTTTGCTTCCGGTGGCATCAGTGTAAACTGAGTTCCATAGTAACTGCATTATATTGACCTCTATTAGAGCTGTCTTCAAAGTTGTCTTCTGTTGTTTGCTAGGTTTTGTGTCCTGAGATGATGAAAAGTCAGGATTTAGATCCCAGCATCCCATGAGTGTTTGCATTGGGACTTAATAACTGATGTTGAATAAATTAAAAACCATTTTCTGTAATTCATAGGAAAAGGAAGTGATTGTCTTCTTAACAGAGGGTTGAGGGAGGAGGGCAGCACACTTGCGCCCAACCAAACCCAAGTCTTCTCAGGTAGGGACCCTTATCTCAAGAAACTTGGGCAAATAAATGACAATCTTTTTAAGACCATTTCACATTGATTGTGTTCACACTAACTATCCCAGTGCCAAAGGGGTTAGTAAATCAGAAAGACCCAAATTTGGATATTAGCTCTAGGGTGTATTAGCCGGGTGACCTCAACCTCAGTTTTTATTATTGAAAAAGTAGAATCAATAATAATACTGTTTTTACTCTCAACTCTTTAAGTTTAAAAAGTTTAAGCCTAAAGACAAGTAGAAGTCATGCATCTAGTTTTCACCTAAATCCATCAATTGTTGACATTTTATCACATTTGCTTTCTCTTAATATAACACTTTGTGGTGGATGCTGAATTATTTGAAAGAAAGTTGCAGACTTGATGGGACTTGAAATCTTCACAGATTTCTCCTAAGAGTAGAAGACTGTCACCTCTGTAACCACAGTTCCATTAAATCAAACAAGAAATCTGACGCAATGCTATCATAACTATCAAACATGTAGTCCATATTCAAACTTCCCTAACTATTCCAAAATTGTCTTTTGTACTAATTCCCCTCACCCCCCACACATTTTCAGGACCCAGAAAGTTCACACATTACATTTAGCTGTCATTTCTGCAATTTTACTTTAGATCACTCTCCCTAAAATTTTTCCATAATACTGATGTTTCTGAAGAGTCCAGGCCATTTGTGGCCAGCTGTAGAATGTCTCTAAATATGAATTTATCTGTTTCTTCAAGACTAGATTCAGACTAAACATGTCAAGGAAAATACTATATAATGTCGGGTACTTCTCATTAAGTGTGGTGGTATTTAATGTCAGTTTGTCTCATTACTGGTGATATTAACTTTACTCATTTGGTTAATATATTGTAGACAAATTTTTCTACTAAAGATATCTTTTCTCCCTCTGTAATTAATTACTAGCCTGTGTCCTGATGCTTTGAAACTCTGTGAACATTCTATTCTCTTAATAATCTTTTATTCAACATGTTTTAGCATCCATTGATGACCTTTGCTTGAGTCAGTTATGATGTTTGTGGATGAAAATTGTGATTTTTCAATTTAAATTTTTCTTTTCCCTGTATTAGCTGACATTTTTCTATAACAAAGAGCCCCCTATTTTTGAGTATCATTATGAATTACTACTTTTTAAATTTAATGCATTATGACCTAATTATACTTTTGGAGTTGTTGCAATAATTAAAACAAAGATATCTGAAAGTCTTGGCACATGTCTGCATCACAGTGAACATTTGGCAAGTGGTAGCTATTATTTATCATGGTAATTGTTATTTTATTCTGTGTGCAGAAGCTAACATGTCAATTTAATGTTATAGTAGAATACAAACTAGTCATCAAATCTTATCTTGTCCTTGAAGAAATAATGATGGGGTGACCTGACCAAAGAATTTCCAGAAGTCCTCTGGGACTCTGGTTAAAAGGTTTTCCTCTCTAAAATATCTAAATGGACCATATAGACTGATCAAATGATTCACAGATGCTCATGTTCCAGTCACATCTCTGCTTCTATCTCAAAACCCATCACATGGGTATCTGTTTCTCTGGTTTCAGCTACAGGCCTACAGGCCAAGCAGTCTCCACAAACCTACTACTCTCTATTCATCTCTATTCATATTTTCAAATGAAAGACAACTTCCATTTGCTGAGAAGCTATTATCCAAAGAAACAGTCTTAAGTAAGATGTGTAACCAGAAAGTGGAGGAAGGCAGCAACAGTGCATGGTGAGTCTTCTAGGGAGCCTGATATCCTTGGAGTCAAATCCACACATTGGTAGTAAGATAATAAGATCTTTAGGGAAGCACACTGGCTCTCTCATGGAGTTAAAGAATACTTATGTACCATAAAGACAGAATTTGTGTCTAAGAGTTAATATGACTTTCCAGGTACATAACCAGTGGTCTTGAGATTTGAGAGAAGGAAGAACAATGTTTAGCTTGAATTCATTGCTGGACATGGCAAATAATCATTAATGGTATTATTGGCTAAATGCAAACTGCTTCTCTCAACCCTATCCTTGCAGTTTTGTTTGGAAACATAAGGTTGTGTGTATGTAGTGGATTAGGTTTTAGAGGTAGAAATTACTCTACTGAAAAACTCCTGTGTACAAAACTCTTTTGTCATCCCTTCTATGCCCATGTCTGCCTTGCCCTGCGTCCATGGAAGCTGACCTGTGAACTCTATTAACCAGGTTTCCTTCCCAAGTGGCTTCCAATTAAGTCTAGCGATGGAAGGCTCCAGCAGGAGCTCAGATAGCAGGAGAAGAGGCCACTCCTTCCCCACTTCTCTGGTAGTAGCCAGGTCTCTCCATACTATAGTTCTGTGTCTAGTTTCTGTGTCTAGTTTCGCTTTCTGTGGTTTCAGTTACCCATGGTCAACTACCGTCCAAAAACAGTAAATGGAAAAGTCCAAAAATAAACAATTCAGAAGATTTAAAATGCATACCCTTCTGAGTAGTGTGATGAAATGTCAACCTTTCCTGCTCCATCCTGGCCTGGATGTAAATCATCCCTTCATCTAGCACATCCACGATGGATGCACCACTTGCCCCTTAGTCACTTAGTAGCTGCCTGGGTTATCAGATCTCTTGGGGTCGCAGTGCTTGTGTTCAGGTAACCCTTATTGTACTTAATAATGGCCCCAAAGCACAAGAGTAGTGATGCTGGCTATTTGGCTATGCCAAAGCAAAGCTATAAGCATTTCCTTTAAGTGAAAAGATGAAAGTTCTCTACTTCAAAAAAGAATTGTATGCTGATGTCACTAAGATCGAAGGTAAGAATAAATTTCCATGAATAAGGTATTTTGAGAGAGAGTGCACACATTCACATAATTTTTTATAGTATATTGTTATAATTGCTCTATTTTATTAGTTATTTTTATTAATATGTGACTGTGCCTAATTTATAAATTAATCTTTATCATAGAATTGAATGTATAGGAAAAATCATGGTATATATAGGGTTTGGTACTACCTACAGTATCAAGCATCCATTGGTGGTATAGGAACATATCCCTGTGGATAAGGGGGACCACGGTAACTGATCTCCTGTGCCTTTGGCTTTGAGGAGAGTAACAGTTGCCAGTAGTGACTGTCTCTAGGTGATTTCCCATTTTCTTATCCTTGCCAATACCCTTGTGAATAACCTTTTTACAAAAGTCTTTTACTTTGAACTGTCTGTGGTGGATTCTGCTTCCTGCTATTCCTACCTGCCAGGTTCTGTACTAAATGATCATTCATTTACCCCTCAACCACCCTGTGCAGAGGAATTGTAATCACCATGTTTTAGTGGATAGTGGAGTAAATGACATTCAGAGAAACTGCATGACATGCCAAGCATCATACATAACCATCATATATCAAACAAAAAGGTTCAAGCCAAGCCTGAGTTAGCATTTCTCTGATATTAAATACGGTGTTTCTCTGAACTGCTTAGCATCTTCTTCAAAGATGGTCCAGAAAGTTTTTAATTACAGAGGTGAGGAGCTGCCTAAAGGTATTTGTGCCTTTTGGAGCAAACACATGGAAGGGTTTGGAGTTCGTAGATTAGATTAGATTAGTGGTTATTTCCTTCCCACCAATTTACCTCAAATTCTTAGGAAAAGTATTTGCTGGTTCACATAAATGAACTTGATTGGTAAAGATTCAGATCTGGCTGGATCTCAGAACAAGTAATTTGTATTTGTTCTATGAACTGTAAAGAGAAGGCAGCCAAACATCTGGTAGACTGAACTACTATCAAGCTTAACCATGGTTTGCTCTAGCTGTATACCCCTCCCATTTTCATAGTCTTCCTTTTCTTTCTCTCCACTTCTTTCTTTTCTGCTCTTTTCTCTCTCTATCGTATACCCACACTTCTGCCCTACCTTCTTTCTTCCTACTACTGCTGTGCAAGTATTCTTCTTGTTCTAAAGCTGCCTCAGTTCCTGGTGAGTGTGTTCCTCTTTATGGCAAGCAAGATTAGCAGGAGGTGGGAGGCCTGCAGGATGGGAGTCCCAAAGAGTCAGAAAAAAATCCAGATGCGTCTTCTCTCCTCTCTTCTCTTAACTCTCACTTTCTCAGTAATTTTCAGAAGGCTTTTCTGACCTTTTAAATGAGGTTCAATATATTTTTTCAGTATTCCCTTTTTAAGTTAAGAAATGATCGTTAAGAAAATTTCTGGTTGAAAAATACCCAGCAGACCACATTGGGTAGGTTGGGCAGTGGCTCCTTGTGGCCTGAACTCCAAGGAGATGAATCCAAACTGATATAAACAGCACAGGACTGGGCATTCCTTCATGTCCCCAACTCTGAGCTATCCTCCGGAGTAGGGTACCCACAATGCAAGCCTTTCCTGAGTGTGGTCAGCTTCATCTAATTGCTTGCTAAAAAAATGCAGATTCCTGGGCTCTCTCAGGCATATTGAAGGGGGCTGTCTGGGGGAGAAAACAGCATTTCACACAAGTTTTCTGAGGAGATTATGTTACCAAAATACAAGAACCACCAGCATTCTGAATATGAATCTAGGCTTTTAAGCCTGCAGATGTGAATTTTAATTTCAGCTCTACAATTTACTAGCTTAAAAAATTAAGAAAACTATAGAACTTCTCTGAGCCTCACTTCCTTTATAGAAGTATCTAAGAATTAAAGCATCATCTAGTTCTTTGTCTGGAAACTTTAACACTAAGATGGTCATTATATATAAATAATAATAACCAATAATTCTTATATGAAATACATAATTACAACCAATGATTCTTATATTCAAAAAACATTAATCGGTTATTATATTGACTGGCATCTGATAATTTATTAAAGACAACAACAAAAGGAAAATCATTAAAGCATAACCTATTATACAATCTGGACTATGATACACTGGTTCATGCTCATACAAATTAGAAGTATACTATATTTGTCTTTTCTGTGTCATACAATCTTGTAGCTAGAAAAACAAAGTAATAAATTATCATGCTTCCAAGAAGCTTCTGTGTTTTGTTGTATTTTGTCTGTTTTTCTCTTTTTTTGGAATTGTAAATTTTGTCTGAAGGACCAGAGAAAAAGGTTATTATTTAAGTAAACAGTTGTATATATTTTTGAGAACGACTCCAGTAATATATTACATGTAAAGCTATTAAAAGCACTGATTTTCACTGCATTGATGGCATGGGAAGTTTTTTAGTGATCTGCTATAAAAACAGAAGGTCATACATTTTAATATACACCCTGCTGAGAATCTTGAAGCTGATTTATGACCTTTCAAACCTGCGATGCATTGTATATGCACAATTGTGAGAATTCATGGTTTGGGGACAGAGGAGAAACAATTTTTCTCAAAGAATTACATTCCAATTCTATACTGAGGTGATCTCCAAGATGAAATAGAACACAGACAACAAAAGGACAAAATAGAAACATAAAACCAGAAGCACACTAATTAATTGAAGTTGAATATTACAATCATAGAATTAGAAAAATATAAATCCGGTCACCAGTGAGTGATTCCTCCTCATAAGTGACCATCAGAAACACATGGCATGCTTCAAAAATTTACAAATTTGGGGATCTCATTCAAGATATACTGATTCAGCCTCTCCAGAGTGAGGCCCAGAAATTGGACTCTTAAAAACTCCTAAACTTGGGAATCAACATACTGCACTATGGTGTTATCTATATGTGTCTGTACGTATGTGAGAAAGGGTAAGTGGGGGTATAGGTGGGGATGCCTGCGGAGTCAGGGAGGGAGATGGGAGTGGAAAGTTGTGGGGTTGGGTAGGGGACATATGGGGTAGAGAAGAGAAGCTGGGGTGGGAGATGTGTGGGTAGGGGATAGGTTGAGTGGATGAGGGGTAGGGGATGGGGAGGTGTGTGGGCAGGTATGTGTATGGGAAGTGAGGGATATGTGCGGGTACATATACTTATTCTGAACTTGTGCCCAAGCAAAATATGACATATGAGGTCTATAAGTCTTATAATAAAAATTCTTGTAGGAAATACAAGAGAAGCAAAACTTTCCTACAACTGAATTCTAAAAGAACTCTCTCTTGTTATTGTCCACATAGGGCTCTGAGGGATCAGGTACTGCGATCCACTGCGAATGCTCCTTTTTGTCTGGCACTATGGTTGAGCAAGGCCCTCCAGCCCTACTAAGGAGTTTGAGGCTGAGTAGCCCTCTCTACAGGGTGACCCAAGCATTTTCCTCTTTGGGTTCCCTGACTCTCCTACAGTGGTTTGACGGGTCTCACTAAAAAGCACTGGAAGTGTGCATTATAGAGAACTTTAAAACAATGATAACACTGCCTAAATGTTTTCTATTATTGCTATGTGCCAACAAACATGACAAAACAGTGTCTATGGTAAATTACTCCTTCCCTCAAAAAATTTGTTAGTCTAAATCTAACAATTGCTGTTGAGTTTTAATGGCACACACACACACATACATGTATACACATGCACAAACACACATACTTCACATTAGCATCTTATTAGTTATCCTTTAATTCTCTTCTACATAGAACAGTTATACGGCTGGCCCCAGACAGAGGTGAATTCAGCTGCATGTGTGTGTGTTCTGAGACTCAGTTCACAAAAGTTTTAAATTGTTTGAGCTCATTATGGGCATATATATTCCAATTCCTGTATTTCTATATATTTCTGTATTTAAATATTTGAAATATACAATAATGCAAGTGCTTACAAAGGCAAAGAATTAGAACTTGAGTTACCTCAATCTATTATTCTATGGAGCATTCATATAAAATGGGATAAATTTTATGTGAAGTTAAATTTAAAACTGAAACTGAATGTCAACTACAAGGTATAATATTTTTGTTTGGCAAGTGTAAACTTCAGTTCACCTAAATTATTCTATGCATATAAAAGCTATCTTTTAAAATTGAAGCTTATTTTAAAAAATTTAAAAACTAAATAAATCAAGAGTATAAATGTATATAGTGTACAATTTAGTAGTTGCCAAAATTGTTTCAGTTGAAGATATTTCCTTTATTAATTTGTACTGGCATGATACATATGCAAAATTCAAAAAAAATTATGATGTTAATTTCTGGCTCTGTTTCTATCCATGTTACATCCTAATTATGAATAAATATATGGGAGGGAAGAGTTGTTAGGAAATGGTCTGCTCTGGTGTTATACGTACTGAGTACACTGATGCTTTCCTCCATTTCCCCCTCTCACCAAAATCAGTGATTCTGTGGTTCACAGCTTCACTTCTGGGTCTAATCTCCACTCTCTTATTACACAGTCCCTTGAATTGACTTTGTGCTGCTCTTTACTCTTTTGTTCCATTTGCCCTTTTCCTTTTGTAATATTTCTTGCGTCTTCTGTGCACTTGCCTTTTTTGTCGATTGCCTGGTTTGGACCACCTCTGCCAGCCAGTGAGATTGCACTATTAGCTCTGCTTGGAGTACCCACCTCCCACACAAGGACCCCTCAAGGCCATAGGGCTATTGTTGCCAGTTACTTGGAAGATAACTTCTCGCCTTTAATTCTTGGCCTTATTCCAGATGTAGAAGTCACCAGACTTATATATTTCCAAAGTGAACAGTTAACAGAACTCTACTCATAATGTTATTATAAGCTCTGGTAGTAAATTTAATGAAAAAGAAGGTGGCTTATAATAAAAAAGACATTTCCATTACCGCATAACTTCCTCACATAAGTAGTTCTTAAAAAATGTACAATACCATCTCACACTTATTTGTATAGTACTTGCTACTTCATTTACATTATTCTGTTCGATGTTTATGCCAATCTTATTATCAGCCACTGTTAATATTTGCCAATATTATCTCCATTTTAGAAATGAATAAGCCATTTAAGTGGCTTGCCTAAAATTACAAAGAAAGCCAGTGGCAGGAAAAAAAATTTCCTGACACAAAACTGCTTCTAAGTATCATTTCACATCTTCTTTTCATTATATATTAGCAAGACAGGTCTGGCTCTTTGGAAATAAAAAAAGTAAATATTCATTTTCATTCTGATTTTGTAATTAGAGAATAATAAAGGAATTCACAGGACATAGATAGTTTCTGTGCTAGATTAGTTTATAGTCTGACAAAAGCTCACAAAACATTAAACTTAAACACTTTATATAAAATAAATTCTCATTCTTTATAATTTCATGAAAATATTTCAGTGCTCATATTAAAAAATAACTCATATTTAGGAATTTTTTTAAAAGCTATTATAAGATCTAATGGTAGAGTCCTACTTTAAGTAACTCAATAAAATAGTCTTTCTTATAAATAGAATATTTAAAGAATGTGAATATTTGATTTAAGCAGATAATTAACTGGCAGGGGATGGATGAGGAGACTGACTAGAAGAAGGGCCAGAGGAGAAATCAATCCATTTATTCTTCTTAGTCCATCCACCACTTTCTGTCATGTCTAGTTTTTACCTGTGAAACAGTATAATCCCCTTGATTTAACCGGGAACTTGAAAGCAGAGAGTGTTCTGTATTGGCTTTGTTTTCCTTTGGAACCTGGCATTCCTTGAGTGTATAACTATTCTATAACCATTGTACCCTAGAGAAGTACACAATCCATACATACGTACTTGAAATTTGATGTGTGACTCACACTCTCATGGATAATAAGACTTGCATGTTCATTGCAATTGACGTTCTGAAGTAGAACATTTAATTTGAGCATTATCCTTCTTTGACTTTCAGAAGGGAGCTATTGATGACATTTTGAATAGTGGGGGCTTCAATTTGCTAGGATTTTGAAATCCTCTGGAAGTACTAGGAGCTTATACAGCAGCCATCCGGTGGCTGATCTCAGGATTGAATTTATCTAAGATATAAGTAACAGAAGTCTATTCTCTTCTAAACTAATTAATGTTAGACATTTTTAAAAAAAGATGTAAAAAGAGGAGGGTGACCTTTAAGTGAAAAGACAAAGTTCTGTTTGGATATGCTGGTGGGATACTTAATCTTAGATAGCTATAGATCAGTTGAATTAACAAGTCTAGATCCTGGGAAAAGCCTAAGGTGAAATACCCATTTGGCTAGATATTAGAATCACTTGGGAGCTTTTAAAACCAGAGATGTCCATGTTGCATCTCAGACCAATTAAATCAGAGTTTCTAGGAATGGAAACTAGACATTAGTATTTTATGTGTCCCAGGTTAGTACAATGTGTAACCTACATTGAGACAATGCTCTAGTGTGTCTGACTAATATGTACTGTATTTCAATCAGTGGGATATTCAGAAAACAAATCAAACCACTTTGAGATTTAATTATTGACTTAAGGTATTGTTTCAATTTCCAAAGCAAGTAATTTTATTTGTATCTCTCTTTCCCCACTTATTCATATCTTTCTATAACAATTGGAAATTAAATTGAGAGGCTGCATAAAAAGAGGAAAAAACAAGGACTTTCCTAGGTCAGTAGGTGTAATTTCAAATACTACCTTTTCCATTATTAGCCTGGGGACTCTGGCTGAGACACTTAACTTCCTTGAGCCTTGATTTTTCTTATTTGTAAAAATGGGGGTAGTACTAATTTTCAGAAGACTATAGGTAATAAACATGATAATTTAAATAAGACATAATAAGCAGAGGACCAGGTAGGTACTTCAGAACTATTCAATATACTGATAATAATAACAGCTGAAATAAGGTTCACATGTGGAATGACAGGAGCAAATGTCTGTTATTCTGCAGATAATGGTCTTAAGTGCATCTGGTTTGAGGTCCGCAGCCACCCGAGTAGATATACACACTATATCTCAAGCTTCTGTCATTCACTGTCAGGGTTTTGTAATATGTTCACCTGGGTTAATGTAGTGAGGAGAACGGATCCTAAATGAGGCAGCTGGTGCACACAGCAGAGCGGCGGTGATAAGGCATAACCAAATCAGACAGAGGTTCCTTGTTTCCCCGCCCCCACCAAGGCCTAGTTTAGCATCTAAATCTCATTTTCCCTCTTTCCCAATTTCTTATTTATAATGTATTTTTCTTTCTCATGGCTTTTAATTCCCCCATCTTTCTCTCATACCTTCCCCACCCCACCCCCCACGGGTGCACCCATGTTTCTTAGCAAGGATTCCTAAAGCTAGCCTCTATTTTTCAATCTCCTACCTCTCCCCTTCATTCCAGTGGCATCATCTGGTTTTGCAGATATTTCACAGAACCTTGACAGGCATTAAACCATAGAAACCACTCAGGAAAATGGGAATATGATACATTTACATGCCATGACTCAAAATGTGAGTTTTCTATAGCAAGTATTGCTTAAGTGATAATACCAAATGTAACCATTATTTAACCTCTTGGCACATTTCAATAAAACTATTATTATAATACAGATTTTAACAGTATTTATTTAGAAGAAAACATCATACACGAGACACTGTCCTTCCTTTGCCAGGCATGCACTGTTCATTCCTGTGAACCTTAGTAATTCATTTGGAATGCATATTTCACTGGAAGTATACCTAAAGCTCTTGTCAATCTGTCTTAAGACACACTAAAGCAGAATACAGCAAGATTTTCACAAACAGGAAATTATACACACATGCATGCATTTGTCCCTGATATAATCTGATAGACAAGCAAAATTACAACCGATTTTCTTGCCATTCATTCCTATCAAAAAGGCCAAAATATTAGAATTAAGCACGTTCTCATTTGAAGAAGTGGACCGCACAGGACTTACCTAACAGGAGGGAGGGGTCAAGGTGATGGCTGTGCTGCTGAGGTTTTCGGCCTACAGCACATGCATTAAATATAAAGCCAGCTTTGGCTGTTTTTCAAGACAGGCAGGGGTGCTGCAGAAAGATATCACGAATGCCTTATATGGAAAGAAGCCAGACTGGAGCAGCACGCAGAGCCGGCTGAATTAAATGTGCAGATTAAATGAACAGCTTGCTTTATGTACATCAGTTAAGTTCAAAGCTTTCTGGCCTATTGCTAATAGCAGGCTTGGCGAAGAAATAAACAGCGACCTGGGTGGCATGGGGCCCGCAAAAGGCAGACGAGAGCCGCTCTCATGTTCTGGCTCTCTCCTCCCCAACCTTCTTTTCTGTTGCTTTTCTCTTTATGTGGGGATTTAGCCACAGAGCCAATTTTTGTGTGCAAAAGAAAAGACTTGGTCCTTATTTGGCCTCGAGCGACAATGGAGGGAAGTGTTCAGTACCCGGAAAATGGGTTTGGACAATTAGGACTTTCTAGCACAGGGTCTGAGTGACATCATAGCCTGGAGAATGAGGGAGAAATCCCCACCCGCCCAGGCACCGAACTCTTGAGTCCTTAGATGCAAATGTGGTCATGCACAGCAAAGAACACGCAGCTGTTTGTCGTTAGACTATTATTGTTGTTATTCACAATATCTAAGGATGATTCTAGACCCAGCCCAGTTTGGTTGGCAGAGGTACCCCTTAGGGTCTATATGTGGGGTAATAGTCTTTCCCCAAATGTCATCCCCTGCAGTCCACCACACTCTTCCACTTAGGAGGATAGGTCTGCCCATGGGGATTGAGGATTTATTGACAGGTGTTGACTCATTCAGGGTCCCAGGGTAGCAGACTACACCCCCACCCCTCCCAGGTCACACCTGTCCTCATGACAAAGGCTTTATTCACACCATTACCAAAAGGGCAGGTGACAAAGCCTGGGAGTTGCCTTTAGGGGAGGGAGGTTTAGGGGAGGACACAGCAGCCTATGTGAGCAGCAGGGCCTATGGGCCTGAGGTTAAGGTTGCGGCCAGGGGGAAAGGCCCCTGGAAAAGCCTAGAGAGGTCTAGGCTTTTTTCCACCCACCATCACATCCCTTTCCAGACTAGGAAAAGATAGACATGGTCACCCACAAGTCCTCTTTCTCTCTGGCTGCACATCCTCTTCCCCACCACTCTGGGGCCCATGGGAAGTGGGTGGAGTCGCTTGATGCAGGAGTAGTGCCCACAGTCCTGTCCATCCTCACCTGCTTCCCCACCGTGGAGGTTTCCCCACGGCATCCTTCTCTTCTCTCAAGGGCGTCTATTCTCCAGAGTGGTCTCCTCCCCACCTTAACCTTTTCCTTGCTTAGAAAATCCAAGTCTCAAAGGAAGAAGGGAGCTCTTTTTTCTTCCCTTATTGGTACAAAGGGACATGTATCAAAGTGAGGACCACACATCTATTCATCTTTGAATTCAGGCACATGTCTGCAATTTGTATCAAAAGGAAGATGATGACTTCTAGACAGGGGCAAGTCCAAGGTCAGGGCTGCAGCAGAGGGGACTGGAGACACTACTGACTTTCTCTAGGAGGTTCCTTCCACAATGGAAGGCAAGGGGACAACACTATTTCAGGTTACAGTGCTAGAGCTCTACGCAATAATGCCAGACCTCTGCACACAGGGATTGAGCCCCACAGCTGGAGGACTGAGCACATAACCCCTGCATATCAGTCTCTTTCTGCTTCTAAACACAGCTTCCTTGGCCAGCTAAAAAGCTGGAACTCTGCCACAATTCTTAATTATTTAAACCAAAAAGCTTACTTTACATAATATAAATAAAACATTCTTCTAGGAAATACAGATAAACAAAAAGCATAAAAAACAAATTACCCATGATTCTACTCTTATCACCATTAACATTTTTCTATACATCCTTCTCATGGGAATTATTATCACAGTCTGATCAATTGGATTTTATTAAAATTGACTAGGTTGTCACCTACAAAGGTACTATAACTTAAATCTACATGTGAAATGGTTATAGTTTACATGGAGGATATTTCTTTGTTATAGAAATTATAAGAAGTCTAAGTTGTAAGGCTCAGAAAAGACACAGGAGCCAGCCTGGCTGCAGAGCAAGGCAGAAAGGTTTTAACTCTGATCTCCCAGGGTTTCCCAGTGGGGCAAGTATGGGTCACCCAAGGGCATGCAGAACAGTGGTCTGCTGCTGCTGCTGGTGTGTGTGTGTGTGTGTGATGAGGGGAGCTGGGTGGCTGGCACTAGTAGCCACTAGCTTCACCCCCAAGAGCCTAAAAGGAATCTAGTTTTTGAAACATCATACCTTGAAATGATGCACTGAACTTTCTGGCACTTGCAGCCTTATCGTTAAGATGACCTCCTGACCCTTGGGTTTCTTCATTTCCTTTGGACTTGCCTATAACATCCTCACAAAGCCCCCTTCCACCCACTTTTTCACCTCGATGTGTGCCAGGCAGATGTGGCACATTTACACAGCCACTTAAGTAGATGGTTAATATTTTGACAGATGGACTCATGTTCTTTTCTTCTCGGATGGACTGTTTTCTTTTTGCTCCCTTTGTCCCAGCCCCCTTTGCTGCAGAGCCAGTTGGGCTCAGCGCCTCAGGGGAGCCATGTGGTCCTGGAGAAAATAAAAATAACCTGCACTGTTTTTTTTTTCCTGAATTCTGTTTACCAAAGCCCAAACCTCTGGGAGAATTGAGAGACTTCATAGAGATATATTCAGAGCTCCTTGAAGAAGTAGTGCAAGACAAGAGCTGAGACAAACAAAACTCTCCTTGGCTGCAGGTCAGCAGGGGGTGGGGGCCGAGGGGTTCTAGGGGAAAATGGTGGGGAGGGCAAAAGGATAGAAGGGGCTTGGCTCCCCTCCTTTCAGCTGGTCTCAGAGAAGCCAGGCCTCACAGGGGACACATAGGGTGCTGCTTGCAGAGGGCTTGCCAGGGGCAGTTCTACCAAGACTCCACCTATCAACAGGCCACTGCTCCTGCCAACTCATCTCTAAACCCAGACTTCAGAACTGCTGCCAAACCCTGGGGTAGGGGTGGTGGCTCAAAACTCCACGGGTGCTGAGGTTCAGGCCTGGGAGAAAGGAGACTCAGAGTGAGAAATTGACTTAATGAAAAATAAAATGTGTGTATTGCCCATCCAAGTTGTGGATTAATATCATACTTGTATCGCTTTCCTAAAGCCGCCATACCAAACTACTACAAAGACTTAAAAATACGCAAATTCATCATCTTACAGTTCTGTGGGTCAGAAGTCTGCAGCAAGTCTCTCTGGGCTAAAATCAGTGTCTCTTCCACAGAGATAAGTTTTTTTTCTGGGCACTCAAGGACTGTCCAGTTCTCTGCCCTTTCCAACAACTAGTGGCTATCCACATTTTTGGTCCATGGCCCCCTTCCAGCTCCAAAGGCAGCAGTGACTGGGAGGTCCTTTCTCATATCACTCTAACATTCACTCTTTCTACATCCTTCTTGTAGTTTTAAGGGCCTTTGTGATTATCTTGGGTCCACCTGGATAATCAGGGGCAATCTCTCTATTTTGGTCAGCTGATTAGCAATTTTAATTCCATCAGCAACCCTTGACATATAACAACATACTCCCAGGTCCTAGGGATTAGGATGTGAGCATCTTGGAGGTGGAGGGATTGCTCTGCCTACCACACATCCACCATACAGACCTGAGTGTCTGCCCTTATATCCTTTTTAAATCTCCTCTTATACCCCCTGTTTCCCTTCAGGCACCTCAACAAGTTACACTGATCTTTAAAGGAGACAAAATTATTTTAAAGTAATCGTTTTCACCCTCCAACGTTCTATATCCTGCTATTCAAAGGTGGTCTGTGGACCAGCAGCATCAACAGCATCTGGGAGCTTGTTAGAAATATAAACTTCTAACCTCTTGCCGGACCTAATGAATCAGAATCTTCACTTTAAGAAGACCACCAGGCGACTCCTCTGCACAAATTTACAAGAGTCCAAATTGTGGAAGTTTGAGTACTACTGCAAAATAGGCAAAAGAAGCAAGGAAAATTTTTACCAAACTGAAAACTGAGGCTCAGAGATATTAAGTGATTTGGCAAAATCATTTAGTGCAAGCATTTCCCAAACTGTCCTAATACATTAAAATCACCTGGACAGCTTGAGGAGCTTTAAGAAATACCAGAGGCCAGACTGCATTCCAGACCAAAGAAATCACATTCCCTGGGGGCAAGACACCAACATTGGTTGCTATTAAGCCCTCCAGATATTTCCAGTGTGCAGCCAGCTTTGAAAGTCTGGGGCTTAGAAGACTTTCAACGGTGAAGAGTCTAAATTGTGGGTTTCTAGAATGACTGACTGTTCCAGTTTGCCCAGGACTCTTATGGTTTTAAAACTGAAAGCCTCCTGTCTCCAAAAGTCCCCAGTCCTAGGCAAACTGGAACAGTTGGTCATCCTTGTTTTCAGACACGAAATCCAGACCACCTCAAGCTGCCGCAGAGCAAGGTGAGTCTAGTTTTCCACCCTTACATTTTCCCCTGGTTTCCTGTGGGATACACAGTGGCCATGGTCTAGACACTGGAAGGTACTCCTAGAATGTGTGGGTGAGGCAGATAACCCCATGCTCTCCTTTAGATCCGAGGTAAATTCTTAAATATGTTCATTTGCATCTCGCACAGCCTATGAAAGCACACTAATCACCCTTAAAAGCTCATTGACTCTTTCCAAGCATGGGAACAAGGCCTGAGGAAGGAATGCAAAGGTAAATGGTCTTTCTTCCTTACACTCACCCTTCAGCCTTTTCGACTTGCTCCCTCTCTTCCAACATTTCCTACTTAAGGAACATGTTCAGAATATGTGGTAATAAAGAATGAAGCTATTTATTAGTTGACTTATAATACCTTTTTTTCTTTAATGAAAAGCAACCATGCATGTAAAGCCAGTGTCTCTAAAGTGAAAATATCAACAATTGTATGTTGTATTCTTCATATTTGAGGGGGGCAGATCTTCTGAAACCATTCATTTTTAAGACATTTTCAAATAAGAGAGGGAAAGGTGGCCCTTCCCTCAATCAAACATGGCTGGACACAGGCCCACGTGCCAGTGTAACCCAGGCACATCCAGGGCTGCTTGTCAAAGTGCTCACGCGCTCACCCATGGGGTTCCCACTTGCAATAGTATCTAGTTTCTACTCCTACCCATGGACTTTAATTTGGTTTAAAGTGACATGAAAAAGTGACAGGTCTACCCATGGACTTTAATTTGGTTGAAAGTGACATCAAAATGCTCTGTTTACCATGAAAAGATTTAACTCAGCCAAAATTTAAGTTGAAAACAGTAACATCTCAAGGCTCCTAGTTTTACTCCAGAAACCAGAAGGAGATTGTTGTTAGAGGATAAAGAGAAAGGAGAGAAGAAAGGAAACTTTTGCAAGGCTTAGTCCTTCACCTTACTTCCAGGTTATGCTTGGCCATGTGCCTAAACACACCTGTAGAATAAGCGCCTGTATGAGATCACAGCAGATCTATTAATGTGTTCATTTTAAAAATATTTCATCGCAAGCAATTGCCATATGGGAAACATTTGCCCCTTTGCTCTTTCAGTACTTTGTGAGAAAACTATTTAAAATAGAAATAATGATTTTTTTGAGTTTTCTTACGAGCATCAGTAGAAAATTACTTATCTGAAAAATATACTAATACAAAGATTTTGTGCTTCTTTGGAAGAAAATATAAATTCATGTTGGTGTAGCGGGCACTAGAGAAAATCCTTTTGTTCTAAAATCCTTTATTTCTGCCTCTCGGGTCTTCATTATTCTGAATGACTAAAATATCAATTTGAATTGTGTCACTATACAAATTAATATACCTTTTTACTCTGCCAAGCTTGAGGTGAAGATATTTTATAAAGCTTTAATCCAGAGAAAGAGTTCTTGATGAGCATATTATCGTATGGCAATTTCTTAAAAACCTTATCTCCATTACAGATATGATTTGTAGGATATTTGTGCTGTATAAACACATAGGCATATGTGTTGGGCTCTTACTAAATTAGTTTCTAATGGAGAGAATGAAATAAGTGTAAGAACATCTATTCTAACAATGCCAGCACTACACTGATGACAAAAATAACTAAAGCCAAAAGAAATAGCTATGAATATATAGTGTTACAGAAATCAAGAGGAATTATGTGGTAGTCTTCTACCAGGAGAGGACTGAAGCAATTGAAATAAATAACATGATAGGACATAATATAATCGAAGGCCATTACAAATAAAAATCCTTCACATTTTAAATATAAAAGGCAAATGTGGTTCTAGAACCTGGCTCTTGAGAAATAATTTGTATTCTATGTTTTGTTCCTGTGCTGAAGGCTATGAATGCTTTCTGGGTATAAAATTGATATTTCTGATGAAGCGCTGACTGATTCATATCTGTGCATGACTTATTTTCCAATAAGACTTTAAAATTCTCAAATACAACATACTTTAGAAATACAGTTTTAAAAATGGTAATTACTGTTGAGATGATTTCTGAGGAGGAAAAATACACTTAGTATTTTCTGTTTGGGCTGATTTAGGAAAAAGTAAGATGTAGCAGTGGCTGGAAAGGAATATATTATGTTTAAGTATTAGAGTAAATATTGGCTTTAATGGTCACTGTCAAAGACAAATTATATATATAATTATGAGTCTTCGCATTTGGAGTCATTACTTGAATACTGCATATGAGGTGTTAAAGTGTGCACTGAGAAATTCTGGGGACAATCTAAGATAGAAGATTTGGGTTGATCCTATTAGAGAAAGCAGAGCATGCAGATTTTTGATGGGAGTTTAGGGCATTATACCATTCCATGTGACATGCAAGTATGTAGAGAGAGGAGCTCACCCACTTGCAAGAAGCTTCCCTCTTCCAAGCCTATTTAACCAGTTGAAATACAGCCCTGTGGTGCACAAGTAGACAGGTGGTAAAGGACTCCAATTCCCATTCTTTCATCCATTCATTCACCAAAGCTTTATTGATATCATACCATACAGTCATGGAGATAAGGGGTAAAAGAGGATGCTGTGTTCCTCTCTCAGGGAGCTTTCAGGCCAAAGGCATTAAAAGACATGCACTCAAATAAAAGACAGTCATAAGTGCCACAAAATTTTTAAAAATTTAAGTATGGTAGATATTAAGCAGAAGTATGAGTCTGGAACAGGTTTGATGTAGAAAGTAACAACTGAGTTTGGACTTGAAAAATGAGTGAATAGAGAAGTACAGAGATGATAGTCAAGGACTGGGGTGGTGGGACAGAAGGGGCAGGTGGAAAAGTAAATCCTGGTTTGGCTCACGATGGGTTGGAGAACTGGAAAGAAGCCCAGTAGTCAGGCTAATGGGAGAGATATGGCTGTAAGTTGGGCCCAAATTATGTGAGGCCCTATGTACAGGGAGATACTGAAAGACTCTGATAAGGGTAATGGCATGAACAGAAGAGTGATTTAGACTTAACCTACTGAGAATTTCCACTCCCTTCTTTGTCAACTAAGAATTGAGCCCGAAGGCCTTAAAAGTGAACATAGTATGTAATATAGTAACTTCTGTCTAAAAGGGTACTAGCATCTAAAAGGGTGCTGCTAGCTAAGGACCATACTTGAGAGAACTAAGAAAATAGTTTCTCAGATCATATTCAGATAATGAACCCTAGTTAAGAAGAGAAGTTACTGGAAATATAAAGACCAAATTAGTACACTCTTACAAGTCTAAGTGAAAGAAATAAACTGAGGTGATAACATATGTAAGTATTGATTTTAATCAAATCATATCTATCCAGTAGAAGACCAATCTCCTGGCCAAAAGGATATGTGTTAACAGTAAATACTAGAAGGTCACATTGTGGAGTTGCGTGTGACATTGATGAGAAGCTATAACACTTTTGGCTGGAGGTTTAAAATTTTTTATTTATTTTTAGAGCAGTTTCTCCTTGCCAGCCAATAGCATGTCCATGACACTGCGAACCTCCCCCGTTTTTCTGCCCTTCAATACTCTTTAGCCTTAGGCCGTAGGAAATACCTTTCTGAGGTTCACGACCACTTATTTGAGAGAAAGTTCCTGCACCAGATTTTTTTGGTTCATATTGTTGCAGTCTTTTTTCCCATAGCGTCTCTCTTCCATTGTGCAAAGTGCCACCAGCTGTGGCCTCTCTTTCTATCTGATCCCCACTATGGGCTAAGTTCAAATTATATTTCACATGGCTTTTTGGTACTGTGCACCTTAAGAGATGTGGTTAAGCACTTGTTTAGTGTTTGCTAACATTCCATACCCTTAAATTCTCTAAACACACTGCAATAATTAGGAAGCTGGGTGGCCCAGCACACACAGACAACCTACCAGTGATGCAGCTCTGGCTCCTCTAAAACATCTTTTTTAAGTCATATATCTACCTTTCAACTATCTGTCATGGGTTCATTCTTGACAAATCAACAACTTCATTCTGTGTAGTTGATGCTGACTTCACAAAATCCTGAGTTAAAGATCACTTTCTGGGTTTTGTTATATAAATACATGGGCCTGATGGTCAAGACAATCAGAAGTTAAGAACCAGGGTGTGGACCTGGATGAGGTCAGTTTGCTTTTGTGGCTCTGATTTGTTAGTACTGGATTGCACTGGATTTCCTTTTTGAGACTGACATTATGAATGTTCAGCTCTGGGTTGCCTGTGTTTGAAAACAGAAAGAGTAGAATGAGATTTTACCATAATGGTTTAGCAGAAACAGAATGAACATGGCTTAATAAATGATTGTTGATGGGATGCACGAGCCCTCAAAGATGACCCTGAGCTCTCAATCCTGACAGGAGAATGATGGTATTATTAATAAGGCAAGAGAAGATAGGAACTGCAGTAGGCTTGGAAATGAGGACGATTAATTTTGTTTTTTGACATGCTGAATTAGAGATTCTTATGGGTCATCTGAGTGTAAATGCTCAGAGTAGGTCAGATATAGGGAACTTGGAATAGAAGTCTAAACTCAAGACATATGTTTAGGAGTCATTCATATAGATATGATAGATGAGGCCATGGGTATAAATAATTTTAATTTGCTACCTCGACATTCAGGTTAGGTATGAGAGGCAGAGATGTGGGCAAGTAGGTTAATGATTATTCTTGGCATGTCTCATTTAATGATGAGCCTCACTCCTAATTATTCATGATAAGTAAGACAAGAAAAGCAAGGAAGGCTGAAATTACTAGGCAGCCTCAAAGCCCATTCTAGCCTTTATCTAGGCATCTCAGACAGAGATAAATTAATTAAGATTCACGACTTTACCTTGTCTGAATTCCCTTTTTTTTTTATTAATGAAAATGACTCAGTACTTGGAAACTGAAGAAATATCTAGTTCCTGGACAACCAGCAAATGCCCACTTTATTTTAGTGACTCTTGAATGATTCTAAGATTCATAATTTATAAAACTGATTAGACCAAAAGGGTAAAATCTTGGAAAGTCTTACTTGTTGAGATGTAGCCAAGAACTTATAAGATTCTATGCAATCTTCAGAGAAAAATTTGCTAACTTAGCTAGTGAGGAAAGATGCTTTTCACAATTTTTCCTCCTAAATTCTATGAGATTTAGATAGCTAATATCTCCTAAAGCATAAATAATAAACTCTGAATTGCAGAAAAATGATGGGCTGTTTTTTTCTAAAAATAAGAACACAGATTTCTAATTTGCATTATGATGCAATTACAAAAAGATTCATTTATTCATCAAGCATCAATTGAGCACCCACGATGTGCCAGCTTTGAACAAGATGTAGAGATTACAAATCTGGCTGGTGAAATTATATATATATATAAATAAAACTGTTCTTCTCCTAGAGAAATTCCCAGTCATATGAAAGACATAGACACATTAAAATTGTTATAATTAAATGTGCCAAAATGCTATAGTGTAATATAAATTGATATGGAATATAGACAAATTAATTCTGACTGAGGGATTTGGAAAGGTTTTTAAGAAAAAAATGATATATGAGATGGTCTTGATGCTCAGAAAAGATTGTTGGGGTGGCGAAGGCAGTGCTGGACATTCTAGGATGGAGGAATAGCCCTGGCACACACACACAGTCTTGTCAGCTAATTAACGAAAGAAGTAAGACAGTTTGGTGCAGGGCATAGAGTGAGTTGCAGAAAGGACTGAAAAATGGGGGTGGTGGGAAGCAGGTGGTTATGTTAAAAGTACCAGTGAGAAGGGATGAGGGTGAGGACTGCAAAGAGAAAAAGATGTGAAATTTTTCTGAGGTAGAATTGCTAAGATTCAGCACATGAAATGGAGGTTGACTCTCAGGTTTCTATTTTAGAAGACTGGATAGCATGGCTGAGAATATGAGCTGTGTCCAATGTTCTTATTCACTTTGTCTTCCTCCTGGGCACATGGCTAAGTGACATTGTACAGTTGTTTTGCAGTCAGTTGGGGTCAGGTATCAGGTCTAATGCAATGTGGGCAGAAGTGACATACACACCACTTCTAGACCTATGCCTTCTTTCTCTTCTCTATCTTTAGTAACCTTCCAGGTAAGGTGTTGAAGATGCCACATCACAAGAAAGAAGGAATTTGGCCCTGAAAACGTGCCTGAAGCAAAAATTCTCCACCTCCCCACTCTCATGGGACTTCAGTAAACAGTGATATCCAATTGACTGGGAACAAACAATCAAATTTTATTGTGGTAAGCCATTAAGATATTGTGGTTTATCTCTTTCAGTGGCTACTGTTGCTATCTTTAGTAATACTAAAGAGAAAAAGGGGGAATGGTGTGAATAAGGTTGTGAATAAGAGCAACAGAGAAAAGAGTTAAAAGCTCTAGAAAGAGGCTAAGTCTAGCCTTATTATGGTTGGATATCATTGGCATATACTTATGCTTTGACGTTAAAGAAGTATAAAAATCTGTTCTTGATTTACATAGGTTGAGATGAGAATACAAAGGCAGAACTGTGGGGGCAATACCAGTATTTAAGGTGTGGAAATAGAGAGAGGATTTACCCAAAGAATTTGGGGAAAGAGTAGTCAAGTGGAGTGGGGAGAGAAAGGGAGAGAAATGTTTTTTGTTTGTTTTAGTTACTTCTTTAAACAACACATTAGGCTTTAAAAAATACAACTTATTAGGTATATTCCTCAAAATCCCACTGAGATGGACACTTCCCAATTTATGGATTAGAAAATGGAGGCATAGGCATATTACATGACATCTTCGAGCTTATATAGCTCATAAGCAAGAGACACTACATAAAACTTCGGATTTCAGGATTCTTTTGAATTTAGGTCTGGTAGCTCTGAACCACCTTTGCACATGGAACCGACTCTGTGTAAGTGAGAAGTCAGCCACTTTAGAGGGGTCATTTCATTTTCAGCTGCCTTTACTTGTTCCCTTTACCTGTCCACCTTTGTAGAATTAAATGACTGCAAATTCTGATCTAAGGAAACAGGAAAGGGAAACTTAAGTCTCAACAGCTGTCATAATTTCATTGAACCAGCCAGGTGGGGTCTTCTACTTGAGAGATTCGTTTAATAGGTCAAGACACAGTTGGGTTTGATTTGGCCCTGAGGTTTCATGAAGGGACCCAGACACTTAACAGAAGCTCCAGGGTCTGGCATTGGGTACTTAGGTCATTTGTGACCTTAGCCAAAAGTATTTTCAGAAGAGCAGCAGAAGCATGACAGATGGGACTAAATAAAGACTGATGTATGGTGGTCATGAGTGCACCTGACCTTTTAATAAATGTGGTGGCAAATGAAAGGAAAGAATGGTGCACAGTGCCTCTCTGGGTGACTGTAATCACCTCCTAACTAGGCTTCCTGCTTCTCCCGATGCCTCTTCTACTCATTCACAACACGGCAGGCAGAGGGATCCTCTTAGATATATCAATCATGCCATTCCTATGTTCATAACCTTCCCATATACTTCTCAGTTCACTCAGAGTAAAAGCCAAGGTGCTGATTCACAAGGCCCTCGGGACCTGGTCCCCAGGCCTCATATTGGGCTATAAGTCCCTGCTCACTCTGCTCCAGATGCGGTCTTCCTTGTTGCTTCACAATTCACACTAAGAACACTCCCTCCCCACCTGCCACGGGTCCTTCACTCTGATGGTATGCTCTGCTTTGAATGCAGATTTCCCACTTGGCTTATTCTCTTCCCACCTTCAGATCTTGGCTCACTATTACCTATTTCTGACTGCTCTACTTAAAGGAGCATCCCCATTCCCTCCCTAGGACTCTCTGCTCCTACTTCTGCTTATTTCCACCCACCCTACCCCAAGCATATTACAACTATGTTTAATTTGTTTCCCTCATTAAGATATCATGTGCCTCCCTGCCATTACAGCACAGGAGTTTTGTTTTGTTTTGTTTTTCTGTTTTCTTCCCTACTAATGTCTCTAGTACTGAGGGTAGTGACTTGCCTGTAATAGATGCACAATGCATACTAGCTGGATGAGACTGAGACAGAAAGACAGAGACTTAAGTATGTATGTAGCTGAAGTTTAGAGTATTACAAGAGGGACAAAAGGGAGAGGCCATAAATGATTGAGATTGGTCCTAGGAGAGATGGAAGCAGACAGAATCAGGAGCCTCTGTGGAAAGCCTGGTCTTGAAAAGGCAGAAAGAGAATTCTCCCTCTCAGGCAGTCATGAAGGAAGCAAGGACAAGTCCTGATACCAGATTAGGAAGAGAAATTGATGAGTACAATTCCCATTCACTAATGAATTTATTCATTCTCCCATTAATTTGCTGTCTCCCTACCATGTTTGGGGTACTATGAGAGGGGTTAGGAGTAAAGAGGTGATGCCTTCTATTTTTTCTATGAAGGAGCAGCAAAGTCAGTGGCTGAGACTGAGAGAGAGGAGAGCTACAGGAAGCTTGAGGAGAGTGAAAAGGGTTTGGAACAGCTGCCCAGAGCACTGTGAATGGAAGGCGGTTAGGACACGTAAAAGGACTGCCGAGAGCCCAGCTGAGGTTGTCCTGGTGCCAGTTGGCACAGGTATCCAGTTTTCTCCAGCAGCATTTGCAGTTTTGGAGCAGAAGCCTAGAAGAGCAGATGGTTGGAATAAATTGGTCCTGGGGATTGCTAGGAGAGGGTGTTGTGTGAGCCTCAGGGATTTGGGGGATCATCTGATTGGGCCCCTAAACCTAACTGCCCACTGTCTCTTTCGTCATCCTGGTGCTGCTCACCTGATTTGGAAGAATGTGTCACTGATTGACATATGCACCCACTTCCTCCCAGGAATCATTACTGGCCTCAGTCAAGTGTGCCCAGTATGAATTGCTCCACAAACTTTGAATAATGGAAATGTTGATATGAACTCCTTGGGGCTCCTCTCTCCTCATTCCTCATGAATTACTCAAAAGGGGTACCCATCTGACTTCCACACAATGATGCTTTAAAGCTGATCTTTTAGTATCTGACAGACATTTCTATCACAATGCTGTGGTAAATCCTTACTTGTTTAGCTACTGGAACAGGAGGCTGCAGTCTTTTGAGGAGGGAGGACTCTAATCGAATTCCAAGTTCATTTAGGAGTATCTCTTATGTAACCTCCCAAGGACATGCTTCTACCAATGAAAGTGACTTTCTTGCTTATCTTCTTCTATATAAGTCTCCAATTGCCATAACGTTTCGACACTAATTAGGACCAGTTTTTATTCTATTTTAAGTCATACTTATTGCTGATTAGTTCCTTGACTCTAAGCTCACCTTGCCTTCATCTCCCCTCTTTGGTTTACAAAATTCTATTAAATCTAAGCCAGATTGACTCATCTGAATGTTGGCCTGTCCCTCTTAGGACATCAACCGAAATCTTTATAACTACTCTCCCAGGTATATAGTGTGAGTCTGCTGTTCTCCTAAGGGAACCTCATTATTTAAACTTTTGGATCTGGAGTGGTCAAATGATGCGTGAAAAGCATTTAATTGCTTTGGCTGCACCTCGTCCCTGGAACCTGTCACTCGCTCTTGGCTTCATGGCCCTGTGAATGCATCATGGTATCTTTGTTGTCACTTATTTCTCCACTCTGTCTTTTTATGGCTTTGTATACAATAGACCTATGATTTTCTTACCATATATTTAAAATTTAAACATATTGGGAGTTTTTTTTAATCTGAACTTTGGAAATCAGAATATAAAGATTTAGATCATTATGTTGGAAGTGAGCCACCTGGGATTGTTAGAAATGTCTAGAGTCCAAGAGAATAAGTTTCAGTGTGCCTTCATGGGATGCCAGGAAAGGAGATAAAACCAAAGACAAACACAATGAGCTTCCCCTCTGGTCTTCTTTGTTCTTATGACAATGAAAGGGCTTACTTATCCTTAAGAACATGAACTTGGCTAGAGCTGTTCAACCCTCCCCCTAGTGGTCGGAGAGAGCTACTGAATCACTGTGGCTCAGTTTCCTCTTGGTGTCCCTAACAAGAGACTATTTATCTCCTGTTGTCTGGTGTTCTGTTCTAATAAAGCCAGCTTAGATAATGATAACCTGTCAGATGTTCTCCCTATCCTGCTCTCTAATACCTTTCTCCAAATGATTCTATTTTACACACCACAATCAAGTTCATACCTATCAGATTTTGCTTTAAAACTTTTTCTAGTTTTCTACTATTAACAAAATACAGTGAATTCCCCTGATCCTGCTTTTTGAGGCTGCACTTATTAAGCCTCTGTTTGCATCAAGCCTGCTAATGTTCCATTACTCAGTGTGTTATGTGTTCAAGCCTAAACTCACTGTGAAGGGAATATATAAGCATGTGAATACCTAGAGGCACTATTTATTGGATATTACTAAAGTCACGATCTAACACACTTCTGCTCTATTCAAGTTGTATACCATCATTGCTCTTTTCTAATTCTATATTATAAGTTTGAGTTCCTCAAACCTTCTCTTTTCTCGTAATGCTAACAACAGGATTGCACTGTTTAGTACAGAGATGTCAACTCTTCAATTACCATCTTCCAGTGAAAGGAATCTCTTCAAAACAAACAAACAAACAAACAAAAAGACATTCCCACATCCTCTGTAGACACAGATATTTAGACACTATTTTGTTTTAAAAAGTATTCTACACTTGAAAACATTCACAAGAGTATCAATCTTAATCTCTGCTCCACTGTGTAGACTTTAACTCTAACTGTTCTTTTCTGATTTCTGTTTCTTTAATACCTGTCCTTGCAAGTGCAAGTGCTATTTATAAAAAGAGTTACTAGGGACACTTGGAATCCAGAAATGGCTGCTATGACCTGAAAATCTAACCTTTAACTTCTAAACTTTGAAGGTCTAATTTTTCTCCTTGCCTATGAATTTGTTGTTAGATAATATTTAAAGGTATAAATACTTGTAATTTTTTAAAGCAATCAAGAAAAGGAGCTTTTTGAATTTTCCCTTCTTTTTGCATGCATTAAGGTAAAATAAGCCTATGATTCTGATGTTTGTTTTTTTTATTAAAGGAAGAATTTTGAGAGTTTTGTCTCATTTAAATCACTAGTATTTGGTTAAATATTTATTTACCCCTTAAAAATTGTAATCTCTTTTAAAGCAAGACCTAAAAATATGTATATATATTTATATACACTATTAAATAGATATGCATACTTCACCAAAATTACTTATCCAAATCTAGCACTGTCCTTTAAAACAAGCAATGGCTCAGTGATTTTCTTAGTAGTTTACTCATGATTTTGGTTCTTGTGAAGACATATGCATGTTGTCTAATTGACCTGGTGAAATCAGGAGCTGTCGGTAGCACAGATGGGAGTCTGACCCCTATATAAACAGATCATATAATAGGAAAATATTTTCATTGCTCTATGGGCCAGATTATGTATGTAGTGAAACATTTTTAGTTTTCAATGAAACACTTGGAGTATTTGGTATGTATTTTTGAATCATTCTTCTTTAATTCGAAGATGTGGATTTATTAATTATTCTGTAATGTGTATGCTTTGTGTGTGTGTGAGTGTATATGTTTGTGTTTCAGGATCTAATCTATTCCTAAACTATTTGACTTTGTCTTTACCTGCTTCATATGAATTTTATATAAATACTAAGAAGGTACGAAATGACATTTAAGGTAAAAATAATTATAATTAATTACAATTAATATCAATTATGAACCACATTTAGACTAGACTGTAGAGTATGGTAAAATATGTGGTAGCTTTTCAAATTCTACTTCTCCCTGCTGAAGTTTTGAAGAGATCCATGGTCTTTAAAGAAGACAAACTATAATAAAATGCCATTTATTAATGACATTTTCTTATAACAGGTTCAGGGAACTTTACCTTTTAGGAACCCTCAGAACTAAGAAGCATCTGAGGAAAAAGAGTAGGCTGTTTCCAAGAAAACCTGAACTGGATTCAGCCTTGTATCTCTCCCTGAAGAACTGTATTTCCTCTTTGTACTTTGTCAGCCATCCAGAACGAACACTATTCCAAGCTGTTCCACTGATTATTCAGCTTCTTTGCCAATATCATTTCTGGGTTATAGACAGTGACTTATTTTCCACTATGATTGAGAAAATGATTTGAATAATCCATTAGCAGGAGAGAACACCTAACAGCTTGCTACGTTGCACACATCTTATCAATGAATCATCCATAAGGTAAGAGAGGATAGTTCATTAATTAAACATCCTACTTTCACCCCAGGCATATTAATAATTACCATCTTTATTCTTTAATAATATTATTCTGTGTTGAAGTGAATAATTAAATTACATAGAAATAACCTAGCAAAGATAATTATAATTACCATTATGGAATGGAGAGCAGCATCATACTCCATTCTCTATACTTTTCTAAATAAGAGTGTCTGGATTTACTTTCATGAAATGTGGTTTTAAGGTATGATATTTTACTTGTGATTTAGCTACTGCTTTCCATTAATGCCCTTTAGAGCTTCAGATTTCTTCAGAAATAATCTGATCAAAATACTGTGTATTAATTAGTATTCCCTGGTGGAGAATAATAAATGTAAATTCACATCTGAAAGAATCTTGCCAATGATTAAATTTCTCTTAAAGAAATATGCATAAACTATGTCACTTCCTAGCAAAAGTTATATATCATCACGTAGTTAAATAGCAGTTTCAGAAAAGTAGAGAGAAATAAAATACCAAATCTAATGAAATTATGCACTGAAAAGTCAGAATTTCAGAAGCTTCCTCAAATCAGGTTGAACTCTGACAATGCTTCTTTTCTTCTGTTAGAATTATGGTTGGATAAAGAAAGAGTTATTTTTTCAAGCAGATGTCGTTTCTCAATACCATCGACTCTCCCAGAGAAGAAAGAGTATGAGGAAAAAGGTGGTGTGTGTTCAGCACTGCCTCTCCAGTCTATAACAAGAAGGAAGTACCAGGGCACACACTTTAACCTTCTAATGCTGATGACTCCTTGCATTACATCTCCAACCCTGACCACACACTTGAATATTTAACTTCCAACTCAACATCTCTGCTTGGACGTCCAATAGAAATTGCAAATTTCTATTAGCTATCCAAGACCTAGCCATATACTACTACCTTAGCCTTCTCCCCTGATCCCCACTGCCCATTAAAGCTGACTGTCTTGGTCTTTCCTCCCAGTTATTGCTGTCACCATCTACCCAGGATCTCAGGTCTTAAACCCAGGAGCCATCCTTGGTTCATCTTGCTCTTTCCTGTCTTCTTCAAGCCCTGACTGGCTTCCTTTAAGATCTATTCTGAATCTGACTACTTTCCTTTCCCTTAGTTCTGTGTTGGCACAGGGAACATCACATCTTGTATGAACTGTGTCTGCAGCCTCTTAATGGGTCTCTAGTTTTCCTTTCTTGGATTCCCACAGTCTAATCTCCATATAACAATGGGAGTGATCTTTTCAAAATGCAAATATTATGACTTCACCTCAGCTCCGCATCACACACAGAATAGCCAAGGCCTAAGGGGCCTCAGATCCAACTCTTGTTACCGCCTACCCTCTCCCCTTACTCTCTGAGCCCCAGCCACACCTGCCTTTCTGCAGCTCTCAGACTTAGCAAGTTCCTAGCTGCAGTGCTTACACCTGCTGTTGTTCCCCCTCCACCTGGACTGCTTCCCCACCCCCACAGTCTTCACATGGTTGGCTTTTGTCATTCACATCTCTGCTCAATAGTCACTTTTTAGAACACCTGATTTAAAAGCCCCTGGGCTATACCATTTACTCAGCTTTATTTTCTTTGTAGTGCGTATCACCATCTGACACTGTCTTTTTTTTATTTGTGTCCTTATTTATTTGTCATCTGTCTCCTCAGCTAGACCTGTCTGTGGCTGGCACAGATACTCAATAATTTTTGTTAAATAATAGCTCACTGATCTACCCTGTATATAGAAATATAGCAAATGCATTTACAAAATCAGGTTCAGACAAAGTACAATTTAAACTTTTCTTAGTGATGCCACCATGATTATTATATGGAAAGTAGTATTAGGATAGAGTCATTCCTACCTTTGTGTTGAGCTTCTAGGTGACCAGGTGCTCGGTCCTCAGCTCTGCACAGGATGTCCTATAGGCTTCAAGGTCAACATGTTCATATAAGCCCCTGCTTTTATGCTGACCTCCTCCCTCTCACCTTGTCCTTTGCCCCTTCAATCCAGCCACACCCTTTTCTTGCTGTTCTTGTAGGCTCACTACATAAAGCCTAGCCTCGGAGGTGAACCCTGTGCTGGAATCCTCTCTTCCAGAGGATGGCTCTTTCTTGCCATTCAGAGTTCGGCTTTAGCGTCAGTTTTGAGGAAAACAGCCATCCATGACTATTGAATTCAAAGCAGTCTCTTAGTCACACATCACATCATCGTCATTTAATTTTCTGCACAGCCCTTATCACTGATATTTTTCTTGTTTATTTTCTTCTTCTACCACCAGGCTATAAGTTTCAAAATCTCTCATTTCCTTCTATATCTCTAGGGCCTGGAACAATGCTGGGCACATAGTAGGTGATTAGTAAATATTTGGTGAATATAAATATGGCCCTTGTCTAGCTTGGTGCCTTAAATCCACTGAATACATAAGAAGTGCTAGTTGAAATATTAGAAAATGCTTATTCTACTCTACCTCCCACCCTTCCACCCCCATCCCACACCCAAATTTTCTATTAATATGTAAAACTTCATTAGTCTTTTTAATTTTTTTCAAAAAGAAGTCTCTATTTCAACTCAAAGGTCTCTAAAGATTCTTTCTCTTGCAGTAGTAACACTGTATTTCTCTTTTATTAATCTATTTGCAACACACAGCCAGGTGTCTGACATATAGCAGGTGCTCAATAAATATTTATTGGAAAAAAAATGAATGACTGAAACAGTGTCTAGAATAAAGTTAGACTGCTAGGCAATGTCTAAGCGCACCTTTCAGAGCTCAGAATTATCAAGAGAAGAATTTTGGCCTTATTTCTGAGGTTTGGCTGCCTACATCCCTTTAATTCACTAGAACACTGCTGGTTATATACCCTCTTTACAAAGTGTTGGGCTATTGCATAGGATCTGTGAAGATTCCACAGATATCTCAGCTTTCTCTTAAATAAACAGCACCAGCAGAAGGTGTTCCGAGAGCCAGACACATGGACTGGCCCCATCCTGTCCCAGGGTGAAAATTTCCAGGGCAGAGATGATAGACCCTGTCCTGGGTCTGCTCTAGGGCTATATGGTTTTGCGGGCGTACGTTCATGCATTGGGTTCAGAGATGCTATCCTCAGTCCCTTGAAATCTATTCTCTAGCTTTTCCTCAGACCCCAGGGTACCTAGGTCCCTCACCTGGATATCTGGAAGAAGTTCCTACCTGTGTGTCCTTGCTGCTATGACCTCTAGTTTATCAGCTTGTACATCCTACTCCATATTAGTGTCTGCACCCTCACAAGTATGTCTTATTGTGCTAATACCTCTACACTAAATCTTGATCTAGTCTGAAGGCTCTAATAATACCTTTAGCTGACTTATGTCTACTTCTCAGACTCTGAACCTGACTCATAACCTCTGGTTCACACTGGAGCTTCGCTATCACATTCATGACAACAAACCCGCTCTTCTATAAATGCTACAACCTCAGAATATTGCACCTCCTTAGTATGTCACATGCTGCCTTGGACTTAGCATTAATCTTCTTACATTTCCATCTGGTGCTATAAGGCAGCTGTGTCTCTGAGCCCCTTGTCTTGGACCTGTAGTCTTATTTCTGGACTTCATGTCATTTTTATCTGTTGATATCATGTTCATCTAGAAGTAGCTAATTAGATAAATATTAGATGATGTGTCCACACAGTTAAATATTTTATGGCCATGAAAGTATGATGCATGACAATACTGACATGGAAACATCTCCAGAAGACATTTTTAAATAACAGTAGATGGTTGCAAAATAATATGTTTAATGCCATTCCATGCACATCAAATTATACATCTATTTATAAAGAGAAGCATGGAAGTTTGTTCGAGAAATATTGATGGTGGTAAGATTACAAGTATCTGTGCTTCTTTATACATAATGCATTATTTACATTTCCTAAAATGAGTAAGTACTATCTTTGTACATTGGCAAACAATTAAAAAGGGGAAGGGAAGTTATGCCTTATGACCATTTCTTTTCTGATCTTCAGTAAAGCAAGTTAAAGGGACATGTTAGCTGAGGGAAGTGGGAATGGAAAAACCTGTGCCAGTGATAGTTTAATAGGTTCAGGACTCCAAAGACTTGTTGAATCCCTCGCTGGTTCCCATCTCAGCAGCGAAAAGTGCTGGCTGTGAATGCAGCTTACTGGGGACAGAAAGTTAGAAGTCTGTTTATTATTAACCCCTTTTTCCCCCCTAAACAGTGCATGATCCTTAGTTTTTTTATAGCAGATTTTCTTTTTTTTTCATTTTGTGCAAGAATTTTCCCTCTTTTTAGTTGTTTTGCTTGAGAGTTTTGAGGAAAGTTAATTGATTTCAAAATATATTTCAAAAATATTTTTTTAATAAAGTGCTTGAAAATAACTATACATGGAGAAAAAATGGAATTCTTAAATCCAATATTCTTCTTAATGCTTCCTTCTGTTAGGATAAAGACCATTAAACAATAGAAACCAATATTATTTAAAAGAGAAATAGTTAATAAAGCCATTGTATGGAAATATTTCACATTGAAAATCTTGAAATTGCTAGGGCCAAATATAAGTTATTTACTCTAGAGATGGGAGAAAGATAGCACAAATGTACCATGTTATTAAGTTGTTTTTTTTGTTGTTGTTGTTTTGTTTTTTGTTTTAACCAAGGGAATAATCCAATAGGATGAAACTAGTACTACCAACATGGTCAAACTAAGTTGTATATTCATTTAAAAATGGAAGTTTATGACCTTTAGCTCTGAGGATCTTCCTATTTCCAGGGATTCTATGACATTAAATAGCAGAGTATTCTAGTACCACTTCAATCATTTGTTTAATTGGAAATGATTCATGTGCGTCAGGCCCCCTTTTAGGCATGGGAAAACAGTAATAAACAACCAAGACTCTAGAGAAATAAAAAAGAAAGTAAGAAAGAAGTGGCTCCTAGGCTGGCACTGACACGTGAGAACTACCCGCTTCAAAGTAAACAAATTATTGGGGCACCCCCCCACCCAGCAGTTATCTCCCACAGGAGGGTGGGGTTGCACAGGTGATCCTGCTTGGTTCCTTGCCTCTAGCACAAGGCTCCACCCATAGAGAGCAGCTGCTTTCTAAATGTCACGGCCCAGCTGTGCACACCATCCTGCATTATGACACAAAGGCCTTGGCCACAGCCACACGGGATGGAAGTTAGATTAAAAACATCCCCAGGGGGTTAGTCCTTTGTAAATTTCCATGAAAGGGAGATTCCTAGTCCTCAAATTGAAGGAGTAAATGAAAAGGATTACCTTTTTCTCTGAAGTTTGACACTGGATTTTTGTATCCTTAACAGCACAGACTTATGAGTTGGGTTCTACGAAGAGATCTCAAAATTTGACATATGCACCCCCCAAATCTGGCTTACTTTAATGCTGCCAAGATGTTTTTCTCTTTAAACAAACAATAAATGTTTTTTGTTATCCAATCAGAGGGACATGATGACATATAGGGCAAGCTGAGTGAGGCTTCCTAAGGATAAGTAGGTATTACCAGTAGAGCTGGGTGCAGACCTCGAGGTTCCTTCCAGTCCATTGCTCTTCTACTATATCACCTTGTCCTAGTAGGGATTTCATTACACTCCCATGCATCCTATTGTAATGACCTTTGCCATTTCCCCTTGCATTAGGATATCCATATTGCTCTATTGCCTTTTCTGCTTGCTAGGGCAAAAGCCTGGCTTTATTTCTCTAAATCACTGAACCCTTCTAAGTTGTGGGGAAGGCAAATTCCTATTGAATGTCTATCTTGCAAGCCACAGATGCAAAAACTTCCTGGAGTGGAAACAGAGTGGTAAGCCCCCAAATGTGAGAGAAGCTCGGTCATCTGTTTCTTTTTGACAAACTGCAAATTTTTACAATATGTGTTACATGACATCAGCTGGAGGGCAGAGAGACTACTTGGAAAGAACCAAGCCTACTCAACTAGTTCAAGGAGACTGCTTTCTGGATGGGGCCTGCTTTTACTTCTCCTTGTTTTAGTTCCTACGGGGAGAGGTTTTTAGGTAAAAAATGCACATTTGGAGATCTTCCTTTCAAAGAATCATATTGCCAGAAAGAGGCTTAGTGAACATCTAATATTGCCCCCTTGGTTTATCAATGAGCAAAATGAAGCAAAATCTGGCTTGCCTAAGGTTACTCTACAATTTGGGGGCAGAGGTGAGACTTGTTTATGTGGCTTTACATGGATTATCAGATCTAAAGACCTAAATACAGGTACTGTTAAACCTGTTTTATAATGTGGGTTCTCTGGGTCTATTGTTTTATCCTTCCCCTTGTTATATTCCCCCTCTCAGCTATTAGCTCCTTTACTGAAGGCATTTCATAGAGGGAGGATGCTAACCTCGGCCTAGTTAAAATAGCGAGCTCTTATCAGCTAAGACAAAAGCTTCAGATGGTAAACCTAAAGGCAAAATGAGGTGATTAGCAAATTTAATTTTTAAAATTATCCTAGTTTTATATTATTATGGAAAATCAGATATAGATGTGTGAACTTTCAATATGCTTAGAACCTCAAATGAGAATAATAAAATATTTTGGTAGTAGGTGTGTGAATAGATATGAAATGTAATACCTGCTGATAGACTCTAGTCATCAGAGATATAGTCTATATATTCATAGTATATCTATATCGCAACCAAATACTGTCAACAAAAGTAAAATATTTATTATTTTGATATGTAAAAAAATTTTGCATTTCAATGGATAACCATGCATTATCTATGGTGTGCCCTTTTGGGCTATGAGATTCTAGCCCTACTACATCTTTTAGCCATTTTGCAACTCTTTCTAAGTTGTAAGTAACTGATTTGTGAGTTCTGCCCTACTTGGCCATTATTTAATTGACTTCTTCCTTGTGGAAAAAACAAAACAGTTTTGTCCCCATTTGTAAGTCATGTCATCATTGTTTTACTCTATATACATTTTTACTATACTGATTTTTGGGGGGGCAAAGGGGAGATTGTAACATCTGCTTAGTTCCCTCATATCATATGAGTAAAATACTTTTCAGCATGTGTTCATTTTATATCTGTATGAGAGTTATGACTTTATCTTTTTCTGAAAATTATCTTTTAACAGATCCTAGCTAAAAAAATATCAATATTGTAGTTTCCTCAAAAGACCAGTAATTGATAGGATAAATCCATCAAAAGGATAGTTATGAAAACTAAAAGTAAAATATTTTCCATTAAAAAGACCATGTGACATGTTGTTTATGAACTAAATTCCAGGAAGGAAAGAAAAACCTGTAAGATAGCTTATGTTTAAATATTCCATTGATAAAATAACAGTTTTAAAGGAAGTAACAAATGTTGTCAATCTCCACTGTTTAATCCATTTGGTAGTCATCAGCCACATGTGGCTACTGAGGACTTGTACTGTGGCTACTCCATATCGAAATGTGCTGGGTATATAAAATGCACACATGATTTGAAAAATTTAGTACAAAAAAGATAAAATATCTCATTAATAACCTTTATATTGGTTACATGTTGAAATGATAATATTTTAGATAAGTTGGGTACAATAAAATATTTATAAAAATTAATTTTAGCCATGTCTTTTTACTATTTAAATGTTACTGCTAGGGAATTAAAATTACATATGTGGCTAACATTTTTATTGGATCAGGCTGGTATAGAGAATTGAACAAAAAAATTATTTTATGACACATTATTGACATATTCTTGGGCTTGAATACCTACGCTGGTGAAAAACAAACAAGAAGGGCCAAAAACTAAGAGCAGTAACCTGGGAATTCATACAAAATTAATTTGCTTCTTCTATGAACAATCACATAACATTTGGCTGTCATCATTTACAGTAAAGACAGAAAAGATAATGAAACAGCTGCAGTAAACAGTTTAAAGATCAATAAGCATATATTTAGTTTTGTTGTACCTTTTGTTCTTGATGGAAAGCAAGTCAGGAGACAGTGTGTGTGTTTATGTGTGTGTGTGTGTGTGTGTGTGTCAAAGTTTAAGGTTTCCTTGAGGAAAAGAAAAGAGCTGAGTATTCATAATGATGAAAGAGGTACAAACTTGCCTAAGCTTTCTAGAAATGTAATTGGTTACCTTGGAAACAATGTAAATTCTGATATCTAACAAAGTCTTGAAATTGACCTATTTTGTTTTAGAGCAAGTAACAAATGGATGTAAGGTGTTTATCACCCCCAAATGAAATAAAATTGTGTATTGGTATTGCAAATGCACACATTAACTACACAATTTTCATTTGTAATGAAAGAAATTATATAACTATCAGGTTAAAAGTCATTAATGTGAGAGATAAATTGAACTTTTTCAGGGAATTATCTTTGATATATTTTTACTAAAATAACATATTGGCTTTTCTGATTAAAAATATAAAATGCTATTACAAAAAGTATTCATTCAATCAATATAAAAGAATAAGGAATTTTTTAAAAAGAGTAGAAAGTAGCCTCTACTCCCAACCCTAATTGCTTTGGCAGAGATGTCCACACTTAGCAGTTTGGTATATGTCCTAAATTCTTGTGTGTGGTTGTGAAAGAGAGTTGGGGAGAGGGAGAGGGGGAGGGGGAGAGGGGTCGGGGGAGAGAGAGAGAGAGAGAGAAATGGGATCACATAATTCAAATTGTTATATAAACTTCATTTTAAAAGCATGAGTATCGTCTCTGGAAAATTAGGATGTATAATACTCATATCTATCTATCTGGTAGTTTTTTCACTGATAGCTAGCCTCACTGCCTATAGGCTAGTCATTTGACTTACTATAATGCTGTTATTAAACATGTACCCATGCCATGTCTCATTAATTAGACCGGAAGCTCCCTGAGGGCAGAACTCAAGTTCTATTTAGCACAGAGATATGTTCATGGTGGGCTCTCAAAAATACTACTAATAATAGATAAATAAAAATAGATAGATAAAAATAATAGATATTTTTTGTTTTTATCAGTGAATATTAACTGATTATATAAGGTAATCTAGGTCTTGAACACCTGACAAGAAGGGAGAACAGGCAAATGCTTGGTTAACAATAACTAGCAGGAGTGACATTCCAAGCAATCCCATTTTTGGAGATGCCATTCTAGAGAATCATAATGCTTAAAGGAGCCTTAGAGAGCATCAAGAGCATCAGCGAATCACCACACTAAGTGCTTCACATACATTAATTTATTTAATCCTCACAATAACCCTACAGTGCAGGTACATCTTAAATTCTTATGTTATAATGAGGACTCTGATGCATTCAATGTACTGAATAGTGTCACTGGGAACTGAACCCAGGCATCTGACTTCAGAATTCATACTCTCATGCCTGTGTTATATCAGGGAACTTTTACTCCGAAACTTTCATGATTTTTCCATATAGTCATGACAGACAAGTAACAGGCTAAATTTTTTATACAAACAAACACTAAAACCCTATTGATACATAAATTCATTACACATTTATCTTACTTATTTGGTGCCATTCACTGGGTCACACTCATCACAATGGAGCAAATGACAATGTGGCTAAGTGGGAGGATCCCAAATGAGAGGTCTGGGAGCTTGGATTGCATAAAGGTCTCTTATCTAGGTCAGAGACACAGGAGAGGAAGGAACATTTGCCTTGGATTCTCTTTGCTGCTTCTATTAGTTCCACTCTGGCAGTGACATTTTCAGTAACGAATAGCAGCACTTGACTGCATTGCTCCTCTGGCCTAATTTTCATCCTCTAAATTTGCCATCATGCACTTTATACTCTTATGAGCTAAATGAGTCATCACTAATTAATCAGTGCCATGATGCTAAATTTTGACCACAAGAGTGAACCAAAGCCAAGTCAACCTGACTTTCAATTAATTGAAAGAACTAAATGGGTGAGAGAAGCCAGTTTCTAGGTATAAATAATGTGCTTTACAACCCATCTATTCAAAGGCATCAGCAAAAATATTTTAATACCAGCAGACTGTAAATCTGTTCAAACCTTTTCTTCAATATATAATTAAAGCTAAAGTATGAATGTGAAATTGATAGTATAGAAGTAGAATCTCATATGCTAAATATTATTTTATATTGAATTTTATTGAGATTATCTTCTCTTCTAAGGACAAATATTCCTTACGCATGTACCCACTTGTTCTTTGCAAAATACTTACTGAGTGTCCTCTGTGCTAAACACTGGGGGTACAATGGGGAACTAGGGAATCAGAGTATGCGTGCTCACTGCCTTTGTGACTTTGTATAAGCTCTTCCTGCAACCTGGATGCAGGGAACAGTTTGTAGTCTCTAGCTAACTTGTATCACTCTTTCAGTATTGGCTTCACTCCTCCAAGAAAACTTTCTGCCTAATTGCCCCACCCTTACCATGAGGGCTAGAATCCCCTAGTATAACCTCCTCTAGGATCCTGTACTTAGCACTGTGGTTACACTTGTTACAGCACCTTGCCTACGTGGTATCCTTCATTGAAATCTACATTCCAATGAAAAGAGGTACTGTTTGTCTTATCCACCATTGCTTTCCATGGCCTGGCACATAGTGGGTTCTTATTAGATACCTGTTGAATGTTTGAGGAAGGTGATATTTAGTATAAAATGTCTCAGTTTGGCTATTTAATCATTTGTGTCCAGATGTAGAAGTTATTGACCTACAGTCACAGATTTGGGAAGAAACAAACCTAAAGGCAAGACCCATGAAGGTGGCAGCCACAGGGGTGTGCTCTGGTTCTACTTGAGGCTACTGCAAACAAGCTGGATCAGGGAAAAGTACCAAAACAATTTTGTTTCACTGAGTACCTGCCCAGAAGAAACACCACTCAAACATTCATGAGAGATCATTACAACGCCATTCTCCCAGATTTCCTTTTTACTATTGGCTGGCCTCTGTGTTACCTTGCTAATTATCCCCTGTCTTCGTTCTTGTTTTCTGTTTCCTTTTTTCCCTCGTAGCAATTTTCAAAACTCTTTTGACAGGTTATTTTTAATGTAATCATTTGTTGACTTTTTTCCCCATTTTATTGTTAACTCCTTGAGAGTAGGGACCCAGTCTATACCCTCAGATCCTAGGACAGTTCTAATACCTAAGTGTTTGATAAAAATGTTTTAGATTGTAGCTGTTCTCAAATTTCTGTGCATACAGATAGAAACAATGTCTATATATATGGGAAAAGACAGGTTGCATCTATCTATTTTTCTCATAGTTGTATCCCTAGGATATATTAGATATTAAGAGTTCTTGGCATATTGTAGACACTAAATAAATATTCACTGAATAAATAAGTGAATAAACCATTTAATTAAAATTTTATTTCAGGTTATAAACCACTGGGAAAATAATTGCATTTATAGGTCCATGCTGATGATAAACAGATAAGTAAATGTCTGGGAGAGTTCTGCTTAGAGTTGAGTTCTGAGAGCTGATGGCAGATGTGGAAGGAGTGCTGAAATTGGAAAATCATAATTCTGTAACTATTTTATTAAAGATTGGATCAGGCAAGAGTTACCGATGGATGCTAAATCTCAAGGGAAATCTTGATGAGAAGCTAGCTATTAGCATGGCTTTAAAGTGTCTCCCCCCAGACAGCTTATCAGTTATAGGGGAGAAAATTAAACAGTAATTACCTAGTGGAGAATTCAGAAACCACTTGACTGGATGATTAAAGTTGGCATCACCAATGAGGGACAAATGGACACTGTGTCCCTCCAGATGTGGTACCCTGAGAAGGACATAACATCATCTATGCAATATTCCAACTGAGAGTGCATGACCTGAATGTAATCAGGAAGAACGATGAGACAAACCTGGAAGGAGGAAAGTTCTATTTTAAAAGGAGAGGTGTGTGTTTGTGTGTGTGTGGCAAGCGTGATTCTCTCTACTTCCAAAATGTCCATGTTAGAAAAGACAAAGAAAGGCAGTCAAATATTTCTTAGTGAAAGAGACTAAGGAGACATGGCAACAAAATACAATACCTGACCCTTCACTGGATCCTACACAGGAAGTGGGGATAATGTTATAAAGCATATTATTAGCTCTATTGATAAAAATGAAATAGATAAAACTATTCTATCAATGTTAAACACACTGAAGTCACTAACTCTACTAGGAATAGGTAAGAAAATATCCACATCCTTAAAAAACATGCACTGAAGTTTGGGGTAAAGGCCCATGATATATGTGACTTACCCTCAATTCCTTCAGAAAAAAATTATATATATAATAATTAGTATATAATATATATGGAGAGAGAGAACTAGAGAGAAAAAGAATGCACATAAATCACAAAGTCAATTGTATAAAATGTTAACAATAAATGATTCTAGATAAAGTATACATGCGTATATGGGTGTTCTTTGTACTATTTTTATATTTACAGCTTATCTATAAGGTTGAAATTACTTCCAAATAAAAAGTAAATAAAACAGAGGGTCGAAATATGTCAAATGTATCAATAATCACAACAAATAAAAATTTATTTCATTAAATACTTGCATAATTTTAACATTTCATATTTGAGAAAGTCATATTTTTTTGAAATACAAATTCTCAAACTGTCTTATTTTTCATACTAAAGACTGGTTCAAAAGTGAAAGTATAATAAGTCAGTGATAATGTGAAAGTTTGCACATTATTGCTTAGTACTCAGCAGTCCTCATACTTAGCAGTTCTTGGGTTCTCAAAGTACTGCTCAGTGGGGATTTTTAGAATGGGAGACTGACTCCCAGGTGCCCCGGCCTGGCCTTCACCACCACCAGAGAGAAGCAGGAGTCTTCCTGCAGCATAAACCCTGGCAGTAGGAACTCCTCTTCCTGAATGGTGCAACCTGCCAAATGCTCTCAGCTGCTCCTTCCCTGTCCTGTCCTGCCTGCTCCCTGATGTCCAGTCCTGCCCAGCCTGCAACACTCTCTTGCAATGGTCCATGGACATACAGCCACTTCAGTATTCAGATGGGAGATTATTAGGAGTGACTCACAGTTTATAAATGTCCCCCAAACAAGAATATCATTTTACATGCTCAATACACAAAGTGCATTCTGCCCCAAAGAACAACAGTCTATATCAGGTGAAAACAAATAGATTAAAGGGAAATGTTAATTGGAAGTAGACAATTAAGCTTTTATTACGTCAGATTAGTTTAGGCTTGTAACCACATTAAATCAGGACATCAAAAAGCATTGCCCTAGAATAATAAGTCATGAACCAATACTGACAGTTTCTTCTGTAAATTATCTGCCTAAACCGTTTTGTTATTTCCTCTTGTCACAGCCTTGGTGGCTGCTGCTTTTCAGTGGGGGGATTATTGTGTGAGTGATCAGAGAATGATTTCCAGTTGACAAAGTGTCAGCTATCAGCTCCAATTCCATGTCTGAAATCCAGCATATTAAAGCTAATCTGACTTTTTTTTCTCACTTTTGTTTTCCCTTTTTGGTTTTCTTGCCTATGCCTTTTGGAATTTAACTGCATCTGGCAGAAAAGATTTTATTGATTTGTACAGGAGCCAAAAACAAAAGGCCATGAAAGTACACAAGGAAATTTAGAGTTAGCTTTCACGATGCTGGAAGACCCAAGATGGAGGTGGTCACAGGGGGTGCTCCATGTAATAGACACTGTATTTGTGCAACTTATTATTCTGGTTTTTGCCTGAAACAGTTTCCTGTCTTTCAAGAGGAAACAAAGGGTTAGTATATTGGACATGATAGAAACATTTATTTCTGTTCCTCTTTGCTGGTGCAGTTTGAATATTTGGGCTGTCTATCCTTGGGCTGAGGTAATTACCACTGTTGGCGTGTTAGGGAGTGTGTTGTCCCCCAAAGACAAAGATTACCACTCCTTAAGTGTCTTCCTGACTAAATTGACCCTAGGCTGTACACATATTCATGCTGAGTGTGACAATGATGCTGACCTCTTTCATTTTGGCAAGTATTCAACATCTAATAGGTATAAGGTACCTGAGTAGGGAAAGGTCCAACTAGAAATCATGATAAGACATATGCGTCAGTCCCACAGGAAAGAGATTGCCCCTTGGACAATGTTATCTGGATCACAATCATTAAACTGCTTTGGTTACATAAATTACTTAGTGACAGTTTCTACAAGACCTTTGTTAATAACATGCACAGTGTAACGATTGTGTTGTAAAGTACAAGTCTCAACCAGGGAGAAACAGAGTGAGTATACTGTATAGTTCATTCCATGTGACAAAGAGATGAGGGTTAACCTGGTAAGTACCAGAATTAAATTTGGGGGTGGGGTCCTCTTTCTCCCATCCTGCATAGTTGTCCCATCACAGCTATTTCATCCCCGACACTACCGACACTACAGAATCGCTATTTGTCTGTCTCCCACTTTGTTCTATTTCTTGTCTCATCACTTTCCCCATATTCTGGCCTTAGTGCCTTCCTCACAGAGTCAGCCCATGAGGGTGACCCCTTCTCTCCCAGCCTTCCCCGTCTCTCCCTGGTAAGACCAGATACTGAACTAACTTTAGGATCTCTTTCTTTGGTCAGCCTTAGCTCTCCTTAATGCAGAGTATTCCAGATGCTCATGAGTTTTTTCTTGCCTTAAAAGATTATTAAGAATATTTATGATATAGGATTAATTCTGGATAGCAACTATTTTGGGGAAACTGGAGGTTCTGAAAAACTGGATTCTGGAAAGTTGAAGATTTACTCCATTTATAAATAGATGGGAATTTACTGAGCATTTCTTAAATAATACTTTTTAAAAACAATTGTTTTTTAGATCTATGATTCAGGAATATGAAAATGGCATGTGAGAGCTCTGTACTTTTTTCAAAAAAATCTTGTTTTCTTTGGGTCAGAGACAGTTAATTCAATGGTTCACTTAAAAGATGCCTCTATATAGAGAAAGATCAAACTGATAATCTCCACCAGTTTCTTTCACACATTTCAAAATACATGCAGGCTCCAGACAGGACACCCACCTTAGCAGATAATTATTTTCGTTCAGCAGCAAAACATCAAGCTTTGAATAACTAATTGATTCCATAAATATTTATGAATCTTGGAGGAAGTTTAAACAGGCTCAAAACATCCTATAAACCACTTTTTTCAACAGAAATATAATTTTTATTTTAATGATTTCTCTTTACTCTTTAATGTCCAGGCTAAAACTGACACTGCCTAAGATCCTGAAATGATGGTTCTTTCATCTCAACTGTCATAAAGCATTTAGCTATAAAGCATTCAGCTGAATACCTTACATGTAGTTAAGTCATCAATGACTATTTTCAGATTGGGAGTGAATTTCCATAATTTAATCTTTTGGCAAGCTGGTGTATGATTACATTATTCAAATAATATACTATATTTTAAACTGATGAATATATCTGCATTTTAGGTCATGGTTGAAAGGTAATAAAATAGAACCAAATAGCATAAAGGAATTTTAGAGTGATGTACTTTCTCCTAACGCTTAATATCTTTTTTTCTTGTTTGATACCTCACTTAATAGCTGGAGAAAGACCATCAGCAATCAGATTTCAATTTGGAATCAACCAAAAGAACAACTATTAAAAGAATTTTTACTGACTGGAATCTCTGAGAGTATATCACAAAACTAAAGATTAAAGAGTTTAAGATGAGCATTTGCAAATGTTCCACACAGAATATGTCTTTTCCTTTGCAAATACCTTTTTCTGCAGTGGATTCAATAAGTTTTCTGCACTTTGATCCCTGACCCATTCTATCCAAAGCAATTCTGTAACTTGTTTTCAAACTTTTTTCTTTGGGACAACATCCTGCTGGAGTGTTCCCAGTTGTCTGAGTTCCTAAACTCCTCACAGAAGCTGATATCTTGGTCTTTTCCTAGCACTGAAAAGTTCTATTATTAAGTTATAGCAGTAGTATTTTGTGAACTAGGCCATTATTTCGTGTGGTAGGGGATGCTGCTTAGCTGACAGATTTGTTGCTGCATATTTACAGAGTTCAGGAAATTGGTAGTTACTAAGTAGGTTCAAGAAATGATTTCACTAGGTAGTTATTTTGAATTTTGCTTATATGCTATGGTTTGAGTTAAAGTATTTTTTAAATCTCTGAAATATTTTATTATCGGTTTATGAAAAATCTAGGGTCCTAAATACATTTAACATCTCCCTGAGTCAGAAAGTAATCGAAGTTATCACACAGAGTCTAAAAGCTGATTTCCATTTCTACTTCCACGCTTTATTGTGCTAACTGCAATTTTGTTTTGATGTCTAGCTGAAAAGGCAATGTTTGAGGGCTCCAAATTAAGAAAAATGAACAATTACATCTCAGACCTACATCTAAATCATTAACTCACTGCTTTATTTAAAAATACTAAAACAGCAGGTTTAATTCAGCATTCTGAAAAGCAATTAAATTTTTCACAAATGCAAAATCAGGTCAGTAAAATAAGCAATTTATTCACAGACTGTAACTAAGCCAGGAAGTATATCTCCTTCTCTCCCACATACCACCATGCAGGGATTCTACCCAAGCCTCTTGTCTTGATCTTCTGTTCTGCTTCCTGAATTCCTCTCAGCCTCTCTGACTTACATCTACAATTACTCTCCATAAATCTGTCTATGGCTCATACCTGACACCACTTCACTCTTCAATAGATGCTCATTGAGTGTCTGCTGTGTATCTTTAACCACCGCTATGATACTGCAGATGTGGCAGTGAACAGATACCGTTCAATTCTGTCTTTGGCTTTGTCTCAACTATGATCCAGACCTTTTAGCAGACCCCTGAACAGAGTAAGGTCAAGATCTATATGTGATGGCACAAATTTTAATTTTCATAAATATAGCACTTTTCCCAAATCTAACCTAGTTTTAAATCTTGCTTTAAAATTAAGATATGAATTACAATGAGCTACATAAAGTAAAAAATGAAATTTTTACAGTCTGAGTTTGAAGACTCTACTGAGATAATAATTTCCATATATATTAAAAGAACCCAGAGTGAAATCCTATACTCAGTTCATTGATTTCAACAGTGAGAAATCTATTTTTTTTCTTTTTTTCAACGCCTTTTAACTGAGTTTTAATGTTTTCTAATAAACATTTCTTAGAGTTTCTGTATCTATTACAAATGGTTGCTGAATGCAACTCTTCCCCAGCTGATTTTTGAATAAAGTTTGACATGCAAAAACAATAAGCAAGGTCAAGCAATGATTCATTTTGACACATATATCATACATCTATTTCCCAAGGTCTTAAATAAAATTACAAAGAATAATGCAAGATCTTTCCTTGAAGCACTCAACAGCAAGAACTAAGAAGCACCAACTATATAGCTTATTATATCCTTTTTTTCTAAACCTCTCAGTTCCTTCTTGTTCATTTTTTCATTTCTAAACTTCTAGCCTTTGGAAACCAGTCCTGTGTCAGAGTGAACATTGCATTAAGTTGAGAAGAGTGAAAGAGAAGACTAGCCCTACCATATGCAAAAATGTATATAAGCACCAGGTGTTAAAATTGTGTGATACAAGTCAAAAATAGAAGACTAGAATGATGAAACAATAGAAATCCTCGAAATGGATCCAAGCCTATAATTTTAATAAATTTCAATACCATGTGAAATAAAATAATGAACAAATAAGTAATGATTAACATAGATTAATAATGGATGAAATAATTTTCTTGTTATCATATGCAATCATAAATTCCAAATGGACTAAAGATTTTGGTTTTTAAAAAAACCTCAAGCTTAAAAAATTATCAATGCAATCATGGTAATTGAAGCAAAAGAATAAATTATTAATAATAAAGTTAGTAACTGAAAACTTTGTTCAACAAAGGCTAACAGTAAAACAATAGATAGTTATTCCTGATGAATACCACCAACTTTAATATGCAAACCAATTTAATGTAATAAAAAAGGAGTATTCTCTTTTCATTGTACAAATGGTTAAAAGATGCAGTGACTCATTTTTTGACAGACCCCAAATTTATCCACCAAGACCTAATGCAATGTCACTGTCTCAGTGAAGCCTCTTTTACTCCAGGTAGAGACAACAACATTCTGCTGGCTCCTAGATACCTATCTATGATACTGTAACTTTTTTTATTGTACTTCCCTGTAATTTATCCTTTATGTTTCTGTTTATTTTGCTAATTCATTAACTAAGTATCTTTTTTATTCCCAAGGCCTACCTGGACACATGTTCCACATAATGGGTACTAGATGAAAGGTTGTTTAGTGAAAAGAAAATTCACACAGAACCAACCACTTTGGAATGCTTTAGGAATCATGATTCCTCAATACTGGGATTTTTCTAAGCTTTATAAAAGAAAGATTGGGAAGGATAAGCTATAGGAATACATAGTCTGAAGAACTGCTTCTAGAGAGGATGGAATAAAAAGAAGTGAATAGATGCAAAGTAAAATCCTATTAATAAATTATATTTGTTAGGAGGAAGACTATTTTCTGGAGCAAATAAGCCTATGGTTCAAATGTGATAGAAGTTTATTCTTTTTGCATACAATGTCCAAAATGAATGTTCCTGAATGAGGGGATTGGGAGAAGCTCTCTCTCTACGAGTGATTTTAGAAACCCAGGCTCCTTCTATCTTCTGGCTCTACCATCTTCACACTATGGTCTCCAGATTCTGTATTAAGCCCATTAAAAGGGAAAAATGGATGAAGAAGCAATTTCACTTCTTAACCCCCATGGTCTGGTGTGGCATTCTGTTGGTGCCACACATGGCCCATCTAGTTCCAAGAGAAGCGCAAACTGTACTCCCTGACTGCAACTATTGCCAGGAAACTTTGCTGTAGAAGAGTGTGCATAAATTTGATGGAGCATTAGTTCCATCTTATAAATCTCATAAAGGTTTCCTATATCTTCTTTTAAATTCTTTCTAAATGAATATATACATACACACATATGTATACATATATTTAATTATTTATGTACATTTAAGTTCTGAAAGATAGTTATGCACATGTGAACCCACACTCAACCCCCCACCCCAGACACACACAGGGTTTATGGATCTTTTGAAAAATGTGGGGTTGAGGCTACAAGTAAGCCAGCACAATTAGAGGTATAATTTTCCCCAAACTAAAATTTTGAGTAGTTTTACTTAATTCTCTCAATTCAATTACATTCCACTTTAGAGCTGTGGTTCCTGGACTTTTTGAAATAATTGCTGCAAATGCTATGAACCAGGCATTATGCTAGACAATGGCGACACTCAAAAATGAGCCATGGTTCTTATCGTTTCACAGGAATTATCAGCCCAGAGGAAAGAATAATACAAAAGCGGGTAATTATAATGCCAAGGATAAACACAATGACAAAATATGCACAGATTTTAAAAGAGTTAATTATCTTTCTTATTCTTAGCATTTCCCAGCATTCTCTCTGGATTGATATTGAAATTACTTCTAAATAATGTGGAATAGACTACATGCCTTTCAAAGGATTTTCTAGTCTCTTGTACAAGCAAGTGTGAGGTGGGGTAGTAAAGTTAAGGAAAGTTCCCTACTGTTCTAACACATTTTGTTATTGTTGTTCCATTCCAGCCTGCCATTCATTTACATGGCAGTTATCGTTATGGCCACACATTATGGCCACAGTAACAGTAAAAACTCTTTTTTGTTGTTTTCAAAGATGACGCTTAAGTATGTTTTTTAAATTCCTAAAAGAATGAAAAGGTTTATGTAATAAAGAGGAGTGCTGGATATAGGCAATATCAAATCTCACTTGGAGCCATTTAAGCCCTAGGACTTTTTTTAAGGTCTTGATTGTAATATTGCTAGCATTTAAAATAAATATTTCCTAAATATTTACAAAGCAAATAAATGACTTGGTGCTGAATGTAGTTAGATTTATAGAATTTTACTTTATGTAGTTCTAAGCTAAAGAATTTTATAATGCTATGGATGAACAAAAATGATATTTAAACAAGATGATACACACACACATATATATATATATATATATATATATATATATATATATATATATATATACACACACACACACATACAGAATAACATGGAAATAGGGTTGGATAGGTGCCGTGGAATGGGTATCAATGAACTCACTTTATGCTGTTTTCTGTGTGTAAGTTCCCCACCTCGGTCTTTGGAAGCTCATATGCTTTTGCCAGAAATATTAAATATTTTGATTAAATAATAACACACTTTTGGTTACCAGCTATGACCTCCAGAAGTAAGGGAAAGGCAGATGGCAGAAAGTAGTGAAAGGGAAGTTTAACAAAAAAATCTTAGAATGTGAGTGTTTTAAATTTTTTTCTACTATATTCAGGTTGTCTACATATCTCTAAAGAATAGGGTTACCAGATAAAACACAGGATGCCAAGTTAGTTTTAATTTCAGATAAATGTTAAATAATTTCTTAGTTTAAGTATGTCCCAAATTTGGAAGGAAAATACTTATACTAAAATGTATTCATACTTTTTCTGAAAATCAAATTTAATTGGACAGTTCATACTTTTTTATTTGTTAAATCTAGCAACCCTACTAAAAGTTCTAGTAAGGATCTTTCAACTATTATCATAATACAAGTCTATTATTGCTTAAAAATCTCATTAAAAACAGATTTGGTCAGAAACAATGTTAGCAAACATGTAAAGGGTTTCATTGTAGGTGCTAACTCAGTGAGAACCATCTACTCATTGTATGCTTTAATTTCCAAGGGGAATGAGACACCTCAAGGCTTCTATCAGAATAATTAAGAATGTTAAAGTCCACTGCTTCAATTTTAGTTGCCACTGTCCTCTTGCTAGCTTCTGTGTCTCCTGATGGAGAGGTGAACTATCAAGCTCAAGAAACCAGTTTACTGATCTAGCAATAGGAATCAATGAAATAAATACCAACAGTAATTATTACAATAATAAGTGTCTTTATATTTGCATAGTGTTACAGTTTTAGAATCTTTTCAGACTCTGTAAGCACATTTGTTTTGCAAACCAACTTTGTGATACTTTCTTATTTTAGGAAGATATACGTGAGCTTCTTTCAGATTTCAGAAAAATTTTGCCAATTCCCTCTGTAGCTGCAGAAATAGCATAAAACATACTGCTTTCCATTCTACCTGTTAAACATGTACTTTATGGATGAGTTAATTATTATGCAAGATGATACCAAATCACATTAAAGTTGTAGTAGCTGCTAATGAGAAGTCATAAATCAAAGTCTGTACTGTTAAGTACAGCCACAAGATGTAGCTCTCTTGAAATATCATAAGGATGGCTACGTGTGTGTGCATATATGTGAATGACTCTAACTCTCAGGAAATTAGCAACTTTCTGATTCCCAGTTAAAATAGTCAGCATATAATCCATTCTCTCTCTCCTTCACAGTGTCTTTGTTTTCCTTCAGCCCCACAATCCCTAGAGCTCTTTGCAAATGTGATGATAAGGGCTGGGTAGTAAACTGCATGAGAATGTTCAAAATGCTGCTGGTTTCATATTTTCATTCTCTGACAGACCAGTTACAGGGAGGATGGTGACTTGCCTAGAATGAGAAGTTGTTTTTGTTCATGTATTTTTCCCCCCTAGCCTCAACAAGAGACAAAAAGTCTCTCCTATTTATATTCATCATAAATCCTTTGGAACTTGGAGATCAGTCTGGGATATAACACTCTCCTCGTAAAGTGCAACTATCCCCATCTACCCAAGTAAATCGAAGATCAATTTACACATGCTGTAAATTGTTTTAATCTGATTAGTCTCTGCAAAGTATCAAAACAGTCAGATAATAGGAGTTGTTTACATAGGGGGAAAATCCTGTAGAAGGGGGAGTTATATAGGCGAAGATTGGACATAAGCATTTGTTTTCTCATTCATTCATTCATTCAATCATTCATCAGTTGCATATTAATTGAGTGCCTACTAAGTATAAAGTTCTTTGAGCGATCCATAGGTAATATAGAGACAAATCTAATTCATATTCAAATGTCAAAAACTCTGTAGCACAGTAGAGGAAATGAACAGGTAAACAATAATAACGCAAGGCAGGAGGAAATTAAGTGCTTACACATGTATAAGGGAAAGTACAAGCAGATCTCCCAGGAAGAAACTGGCCCTGACCAGGAGATCAGGAGGAAGGGGAGATAACCAACATTTAATGAATACCGCCTCATGGCTGATCTCAGTTAGAACATTACCCAAATTATTGGGGAGGGGGATATATTTGAATTGAGATTTAGAGGAATAGGAGGACTCTAGAGGTCTGCAGTAAGGACAAGAGCTCCTCATCCCACTGGAACACCAGAGGTAGCAAGGAGCCCCGCACGTTTGAGTAGGGTGATCTGTGGTGTGTGGTCTGGTGTGATTGGAGTGCAGAAAGGTGTTTGAGGTTATTATACTCCTTCTCCTTCCCAAAGAGTAGGCCTAGGGGAATGGAAACTTTGGATTTAAGAGAGTGATTAGTAGATGGCTAGCATAAAATTCCTGGCCACATGGAAGAAACAAAAGGAAGGCAAAGTCTGAGACACTGGCTATAAAGGAAATCCTAGGGTCAAAAATTGATTCTGCAATAGTGGCCTGGTGATCAAGGTACCACATATCTTATTTCTCCTGAAAGACTAGGAAGTCTGGGAAAGCAGGATGTGTTTGATTTGGGCACCTTTCACAGTGATTGCCACGTGAATAACCCCACTATTAAAAAACAAACAAACAAACAAAACAATTCTTGTTTTTAGTTGAATATCATTCAGAAAGTCATAAGCACAACCATTTTTCTTCTCTGCCAAATCAGAAGTCTCATCAGAGAGAACAAAGAAACCGTGAGAAGGCAGAGTATCCACTTTGTCTCATTTCAAATGAGCTTCAAGTGCTACTGCTGCTGCTCATGAGAATTCTGTCCTAGACTGAGCTAGTTGGAAATGTCATACATGGCCAGTAAACCACATGGCTAGTGGCTGTCTGATGATATTTACCCCAGGCCTATGGGAGACTCTTCCATATCAATCCTTCAACCACTTCCATTAATAAGAGAGTCAGTGTGTCCTGGGAACATTTGCAGAGGCAGAATCGATGATAAATCTTTGATAGGAACAACTTACTTCTCATCACTGCATCCCTTTATCTCTTCCAGGGAAAACAACTTGGTTCAACCCATGGGTTCAAGTTAATGTTTCTCACATGGGAGGAAGTTTAGAAGGAGCCCCACCTTCAAAAGCAGCTGGCTGGGCTGCAAGCCCTGTCCTTGCTGTTAAGACCAGGACTTAAGATCTGAATCCTGCTGTTTCAAACACTTTAAATTCCAGATCTAGACTCCATACTGTGTCTCTACCTGAAGCAAAGGATTTCTGAAAAAAGTGGCAAACAATGTAGTTTTAAGGCCCAGTCCAACGTAAAAATATGTGGAACAGAGTTATCAATTTTAAAAGCAGGGTTATAAAACCATTCTGCAAAATCTAAATATACGAAAGGTTAAGAAGCTATATAAAACATATGTGTGTATTTTCTCCAGAATGTTATAATAATGTTATAATAAATGAGAGTCTGATTCCAATAATATGTGACTAAAAAATTTGCCTTCGCCAGAGCTCTCATCTTTCAACGTAACTTCACATTAGAATCACTTGGGTAGATTTTTTTTTTTTTTTAATCCTGATGCTGGAGTTGCAATGGCGTAGATTCGGATTGAACTGGTACAGAGGACAACGTGCTTTGGAAAAGTGTTTAGGTGATTCTAATGTGCAGTCTGGATGGAGAACTGCTGTCCAGTGTGGATCTGGGAGCCCGATGAGGACCTGATGCATCTGCAAAACGCCAGATGCATTAGATTTTCTCCTTTATTCCTCACAACCTTCTTGGAAGTTAAGAATTCTTTCTCTATTTTAAAGATAGTCAGGTAAGGCTGAGAAAGTACTGTGGAATTTTCAAGGTTATTTAGTCTTTTTGGATTTGTCTGACTTTGAGGCAAGGAACTTTAATTAAGGGTTTGCAAAGCCTTTGTAGCTTGCACCAGCCTCAGAATTCTCAGCTTGGTGCCTCTTGTCAGTCTGGAAATGAAGCTCTAACCGGTAATCCTGCCCTCTTCTTTCTGTCATTCTCATGCCCTCCCTATATCTCTATCTCCACTGGTTTTAAATTTAGAGAATTAAAAAAAAAAAAAAAAAAACAGAAGAAGAAGAAGAAACTTTTTCTTTTTGTCTTAAAAAAATTTCCCCTAAAATAAGCTGTTCAATTCAGCTACATAAATTAAGTCATTTTTGGTATTTTTCAACACATATCATAAGGTCATAGGATGTAAAATTCCATGCTCTAGCAATTTAGAAAGGATTCATCTCCAGAATATAAACTATGGAGACAAAGATTTACATAAATTACCATATTAAATACATTTTTAAAGTTCACAGTTTATCAAGAACAGAACGATAAGAAATAAGTTAAATTGTAGCAGAGCATCCATTTTTCTTCATATTGCTTAAATATTTGATATATAATTAGGGTGTGCTGGAGGAAAGGACATAGGTGGTTTTTATGATAACTCCTTAAATGCCAGGTAACAAATCTATCACAAATGTCATGTTTAGGATCAAGCCCAGAGTGACTCAAAGAATTCAGTTTGAGAGAAGGAATTTGATCAGAGATAGGGATACAGATAGAACAGGAAGTGAGAATATTTATTGTTTTCCCATTTGCCTGTAGAAAAAAGAATGTTTTGACATTTTGACATCAGCATTTATGTGGGCCTTATCTATATGACCCTGTCATATTGTCCTTATACTTTATTTCACTTCAGTGGCAATGAAACTAATCTGAATAGCAAAATTTGGGAAGCCAACAGGAAGGAAAGCCAAGGGGAAAGGGAGATGCCACTTTGAACGGTGGGAGGACCAGAGGAGACCTGCTGCTGTTGCTGTAGCTGGTGCATACTACTTTTGTCAGCCTTTTAGGGTTCTTGATGGGATTGTTTAGGGAACTTTCTACCATGTGGACTTCCCCAAGAATGTCAGAATATAATATTAGAAGCTCTACTTGTATTCAATTCATCCTTTATTAACATCTCATTTTCTGTGTGTGTTTTATAATGTACACTATAGATTGATACAATGGTAGGTACTTATTATTTGTGAATAAATAAATGAGTATTGTGTAATAAAAACTTTGGCTGATCTTTGTCCTTAGTTCCTGTGAGGTAACATCTAAACCCTTGATATTTCCCAGGTGACAGGAGTGTTTTGTCACTTATGGTGGGCCTCTTAGAGCATACCTGATAGTTTATCTTAATGATGTGACTCAGAATGGAAATGAGGGAGTGGGCCTGTCAGGAAAACCAACTATGTGATTAGACAGTTGGCACTTTGAGTCATGTAATATCAGGCTACCGTCTCAGAGGGAAGGTGGGTTGAAAATTGAGTTCAACCAAGAGGGCAATGATTCAAGCAATCACACCTATGTAATTAAGCCCCATTAAAAACTCTGGACATCAGAGCTAGAGTGAACTTCCTTGGTTGTCAAAACTCTGCATATTGTCACACACCAATATGCCAGGAATATAATGTATCCCTGGGGACAACGGAAGCTTCCCATTTGAAACCTTATCTAATTTTGCCCTATGCATTTCTCTCTTTGGCTGGTTCTGATTTATGTCCTTTGTTATAATAAAATTATAATTGTAAGTATAGCACTTTCATGAATTCTGTAAATCATTCTAGTAAATTATCAAACCTAAAGTAGTCATGGGAAACCCTGAATTTGTAGTCAGTTGGTCAGAAGTGATAGTGGCCTAGGGACCCCAAATTTATAGCTAGTATCTGAAATGAGGCCAGTATTGTGAAGGACTGTGCTTTTAACCTCATTTCACTCTGGGGAGACATATTTTGGGATGACTACTCAAAAATTTTTAATTGCTATGAGTATTTGTTTCAAAAGAAGTTTGGAAACCACAGAGGAAACAACTCACCCTCGTGATATCTCCTCCCTCACCTGCCGTTCACTAGTTGTTGCTTTCAATATGCTATGGGAAGGAAAACTATTAAAAAATTCACTTAATATTTACAAATTAAAATTAGGTCATAGGACATAACAGAATTTAAATGAGAACTGTTCTAAGGGTCATTCTGTGGGTAAAAAACATAAGATTAAAGGCACAAAGACTGACATATGATTGGGCTACTTGTAAGTATTTTTACTTAAACCATGATTCTTGCTCTTTGAAAATTGATAGTACAGAAGGTGAAAGGTTTGTGACAATACTTAATATGGGCTCTGTCTAATTTTGATGGAATCAGACATTATACAGCATGACCTATTTTCTCTAGTGACAAAATATAACCCTCCCATGACTAACGTTATGCTATTTTTCTAATTTTCTCTTTTGACTAATTTATTTTAATGTCTGTCTGTCTACCTAGCTACCTACGTACTTATCTACCTACCTATATTGCTTTTTAAGGAGTGTGTGTGTAGGGGGGTTGGTTTACAACTGATAATTGAGATAATGATCTTAATGAACAGAATTGCAAAGATAAATGACCAAACCAATCCCAATGGTATAGAAACAAATGGGGCTCCAGACCTTCCAGTCAGAGTAATGAGCCCTACATCAAACAATAATGTCACAGTTTGAGAAAATGGGAGAGATTCAGCTGGGATTGTATTAATTTAGACTTAGAAGATTTGGCCTTTCTATTCATTTTACAATGTCATGACTGAGTGCATATTTATGTGCTGATCGAGCAATCAGAAAATGAAGACCAATACTATGTATAATAAGCACTAAACACATTCATCGAGGTTAGAAAGCAAACTTGATGGAGATCATATTCATGACAGACATGAAAATATTGGAAAGGTTCAAGGAAGACACGAGTATGACTGTTCATTTTTAAATCCTATAACTGTTTTCTAAGTAGGATCACCAACAATTTCGCAGATCGACTTTTAAACAATTATGAATAATAGCATACAGGAACTAAGCTAAATATCTAAGATTTGAAAATAGGCTCTTAGCACAATCTCTTTCCCTGATGATTGATGTTACAGGTATAATTATTGTCCTTCAGGACAAATCTACCCCCCAAAACAGGTAACTGATTTAAAAGAATAGAAGCTATATTAAAATAGATAGAAACCAAGGAAATCCTATGAGAAAATGCCTGCATTTGCAATAAATATTGTGGCATAAAACTGCACATAAGGAGATGTTAAGGAGTCTATTTTCAGAGAGCAAGTGAAGCAGAACAAATAGCAACCATATTTATACAATACCTTTTATCTAAGAGTCCAAGTCTGTTTATATTCCCTATATAGTCTGACTGATGTAAGGCTGTCAGCTAATAGAATTTAGCTTCTAGCCTTTACTTTAGACTCAATACTTATAAAATAGTAATTACCACCTCCAAAGTATAGTTAGTTGAGGTTAGTTTGGTGCCAAAACACAAAGTCAGACAGAATGGGCATCTCTATTTCCTTATCTCCTTCTCTGTATAGCAGTGGTCCCCAACCTTTTTGGTACCAGGGACTAGTGCTCCTATGAGAATCTAATGCCTGATAATATGAAGTGGAGATGAGGCAGTGATGCTAGTGCTGGGGAGTAGCTGCAAATATAGATGAAGCTTCACTCACTTGTCTGCTGCTCACCTGCTGTGTGGCCCAGTTCCTAACAGGCCATAGACAGGTACCTGTTCATAGCCCAGGAATTGGGAACCTCTGCTGTACAGAATCAGCATACTAGCTGCTAATTTGTGCTTCATGCTTCAGTCTCCAAGCCATTTGCTATTTCCTAGGTCACCCACAGATGAAAATAAAAAGTAAATAAGTAAAAAGATTCTCTGTGGCCAGAATATAAACCCAGGTTTGCATTCTTTGGTCTGGCAGATATTTAGTAAATTGAAATGCTTAAGTAAGGTATCTTTAATTTAAGGCTTTACATTTTTTAATGTATCTGCATTTTTTATACAGCTAATTTTTATCTCAGTGTCCAGCCTGGGAAATTCACTGAGAAAAGCCAGAACCAAGTGTATTAAACAAAAGACTGAGCAGAAAAAAAAAAAAAAAAGAGAGAGAGAGAGACAAGAAAACCTATAGATAGAAAGTTGGTTGATTGGAAGCAGAAAACAGTAAGAAACTTTGAACTGAGGCTATGAGAGATAACTAAATATTTCCCAATGGGTTAGATGACATTGACATTTCTGGCTCTCTTTAGGTGCCCTGAAAAATGTGCTGTATATTTACTGTGCTAACACATTCCCCAAATATATATTTCCCATCTAGAAAAAAAATACCATTTTAGGGATGAAATGCGCTACAGGAACTAACCTAGTAACTTCAAGTCACTGCCCAATATGTAAGATAAGATACATTTTTATTTTACTTTATCAATTGTTTACACATATCTTCTTCATCTTATTGATAAGTTGGGGGTCTTATTATTTAAACAAAATTTTGGTAAAAGAGTCAGAATCTCCTTACAAGATCTGAATTGATAGCATTGATTTATTTTATCATAACAGTCAGATACTTCCAATCTTCAGTCTTCATTTATTTATTCGGCACATAACTGATATATGCCCAGGACTGTGCTAGATTATAAAGACACAAAAATAAATAAAATCTAGTCCTGTATATTTCTCTTTCTGTCATCCATACATTCATTCATCCAATAAATATTTATTGATTACCTAGTATGTATCAGGGACTATTCTAGGCACATAAAATATAACACTGAATAAAAGATATAATACTGTTGTTCTATGAATCTTGCATTCAATAAGTAAGTCATGAAATGCATTACAGGGTGATATATGCTATGGGAAAAAAACATAAAGCAGAGAAAGAGAATAGGGAGTACTGAAGAGGGTTGCAATATTAAATAGGGTGGGAGGGGGGAAAAGGCCTTGCTGAGAAAGTGACATTATAGTGAAGACTGGAAGGAGGTGAGGGAAGGACTGTAGGAGTGTCTGGGGGGAGAGACTTCTAGGCAGTGGAAATGCCCCGAAATGAAGGCATGTCTGGTATGTTCCAGGAATAGCAAAGAAGCTGGTGTGACTAGACCAGACTGTGAGAGGCAGAGTAGGAGAAGGTGAGGACAAAGAGGCAAGTGAGTAAATTGTATAGGTCCTTGTAGACTCTCGTAAGGGCTTTGGCTTTAATCCAGAAGTAGGATGCTGTGACTATTTGGAGCAGAGATGCGACATGATTTATAGTTTGACAAGCTCACTCCATATGCTATGCTGGGAAGATTCTGGGGGCTGGGGCAGTGGTAGAAGCAGGGCTACCAGTTAGACTATTGCAGTAATCCAGACGAGAGACAATCGTGGCATAACCCGGGTGGTAGCAGTGTATTATGCGTCGAATTATATCACTGCCCCCGCCCACAAAAAAATGCTGAAGTTCTAGTCCTTAGTACCTGTGAATGCGATCCTATTTGAAAAAAGGTTTTGTAGTTACTCCAGGTAAGTTGGGGTCATTAGAGTGGGCCCTGGTCCAGTGTGCCTATGTCCTTATAAAAAGGAGAAATTTGGGCACAGAGAGAGACACATACAAAGGGGAGATGATATGAAAACTCAAGGAGGATGGCATATATGGGCCAAGGAATGCTCGGGCTACCGGAAGCTAAGATAGAGGTGTGAAAGATTCTCTCTCACAGCCCTCAGGAGCTAACGCTGCTGACACTCCAGTCAGGGCTTCTAGCTTCCAGAACTGTGAGATAATAAATTTTTGTTGTTTAGTCACACAGTGGTACTTTGTTACAGCAGCCCTAGCAAACTAATACACAGTAAAAATGGTGGGAAGCAGTGAGATCCTGAATATATAATTAGTCTTCATTATCCATGGATGCCACATTTGTGAATTTGCCTGCTTGCTCACGTTTATTTGTAATCTCAAAGTAAATGCTCACGGCACTTTCACAGACATTTGCAGACATGAGCAAAGTAAAAAATCTGAGTGGCCTGACACACTTATTCCCAGCTGAGGTTAAACAAGGCCATGCTCTGCCTTCTTGTTTCAGCTTTCATCCTATAAATAAGTGCCTTTTCACAATGTGTTTAGTGCCATACTTTTCACATTTTGTGCTTTTCGCTGGCAATTTTTGATATTTAAAATGGCCTCCAAGCAGTGCTGAAGTGCTGTCTGATGTCGCTAAGTGCAGGAGGCTGTGACGTGTCTTAAGGAGAAAACACGTGTGTTAGAAAAGCTTCATTTAGGCATGAGTTATACCACTGGTGGCCATGGGTTCAATGTTCACAAATCAACTAAATATATTAAATAAGATGTCTTTACACAGATCTTTACCTTAAACAATGGATACATTAACTGGCTGTCACAAACATAGAGACGAGAGGTCATAGGAACCTAACGCTGTACTTTTCCTATGGCACAACGGTCCACTGATTCAACATTCGTCATAGCACATAACTACCTCAAATAACAAGAACAGTCCACACTTGGATTAAAGCCAAACTATAACAGCATTTTGCAGGACGGGATGTGGACTTTGAGAAAATGAGGCGGTAAGGTTAACCTCAATGTTTTTGGCCTGATAAACTGGAACAATGGAGATGGAAAAGACAATGAGAGAAGAGGGTGTTTTGGGTTTTTGTTTTAGTTTTTTGGAAGGAGTGTGAATTAGAAACCATATAATTTCTAAATATAAACTTCAGTTTAAGTTGGGTAATCTGTACAAGAAAAATGTGTTTTGGCTGGGTCAGGGCATTGATAAGAAATGTAGTCAGAAGATCCATGGAGAGGAGAGAGTCCTCACGCCCAGTGCGGGGTGGTGCTGAAACTGGGGGTCAGACATCTGTGTTCTGATCCTACCACTGCCTCTCTGAGCTGTGACAGGACCAGCTCTACAGGAGATAGGACCCTTGAACGTGGTAAGGCAGACCCGAACCAATGCTTAGCAAACGCTCATCATAGCTTAGTTATTACCAGGTGAAAATTTTCATATTTAACATAAAGTCACTTTAATTTAAAATCATTATATATGTTTGGAGAGAGAGGAGAGAGAGAGAGAGAGAGAGAGAGAGAGAGAGAGAGAGAGAGAGAGAGAGAGAGAGAGAATGAGAATGAATATCATAAAGGGAAAGAATATTTGAAGGCAAAATCTCATTCTAGTTCTAGCATATCTGCAATGGTATCCTAAACATCATAGAAATGAATTATTTAAAACTAGTGGAAAAATGGTGCCAGACTTTTATCCCCAGTCTGGTGGTTTTTAAAAGACATCAATCTGCTCACCAGATTTTCTGCCTTAAAAAAAAAAAAAAAAACAAAACAAAGAAAAAAAAAGAAAAAAAACCTTTATGTTTATAGTTCATCATTGTGTCAAATAAAGGAAAATGTAAATAAATAAGGTGAGGGGACATAAGCCAATGACATTCTCCTACAGGAAATACAGCAGCCTGTGGCCAGGCCATACTTAGAACACAAACAAGTTTAAAGTCAAGAATGAGGTAGATTTCAAGACAAGTTAAAATGCACTGCAGTATGTATAGACATCTGAACATTAGTGCTAGACTTTCAGAAAGTGTCTGGACAATTGATCCAAATTTCATATATCTAGGGTCATGCTCCAACTGAGACTCAGGAAACTCTCTGGCCACAACCCATCTCAGAAACATTTCAAAGGCAGTCGAATTTTCAGTGGTGATATTGTGTTTCTAGAACTACTAAAATCTGAGACCTAGCTCTCTAATAAAACTTTAATTTCTTAAATCAAGCCCATTGTAATATTCAAAGCACAGAATAATTTGCTTTCAAAAAGAGGTGCTCTCTATTTTCTCAAAATTATGGAGCCACTAACTTGCTGCTCTTGACTTTATAATTTTACACAGTTTTCTCCTTACCAAACTGCTGGTTTAAGAAAATGGGGATCTAGAAAATTAATCTAGTTACTGGCCATGATTCACCACATGGACAAATTAGAGGACGCTGTAAACTTTGTTGCAGCTTCCAATGTATTGCTTACAGCCACCTTACTTTCCTGTGTCTTCTCACAGAACACACCAATCAATTCAGATAACCTCAGTATATATGTATTTTTTCATGCAGGTTTCACTCACTCATTCAATAAATATTTCTAGGGCAGCCACTCAGCACCAGGCACTGGGGTAGGCACTGGAGTATAAAGGTGAAGAAGACAAGCACAGTCCCTGTTTGTCTTCAGGGAACTTGGAACCCAGCAGAAAAACAGAGAACTAAATGAGCACTATACTATGTTATAAGATACACATGCCACTGGTGCTGTTTTGAGATTCTACTGCAGGAAAAACTAAACAAATCTGGAACTAGAAAAACCTTATCAGAGGAAATGATGGTCAAGCTGAGAGCAGAAAGCTGAGAATAAATTTGTTTAAACTGTGTGGGGATGGAGAGATGTAGTTTCTTATAGAAAGCAGAGCACGTGCAAAGGCCCAGAGAAAGAGAAACCCAGAGGTATGATAAGTTCAAGGGACTGAAAGAAATTCAAAACTGGGAAGACTTTAACAAGCATGATGATACAAGATCAGGATCTAGTTTTTAAACTATTGGATGCAACATAAGTACCCAAGGCTCTCTTCAGTAAGCATAACCTCAAACTGCTGTCTATCTAAGGTATAAGACAAAAAAAAAATGATAATTAGGGAATACAGTCTAGGTAGCATGGAAGCCATGCATTATTTTGAATGGCTATCATTAATGTTTGGATTGTTTGAGACCAAAGAAGTCTATGTGCTTAGATTATACTTGTCTAGCCTCTCACAGGAGCCTTTACTGAACATGCTAATGTTTGTCTTCTGTGTTTTGAAGGCATTATAGTAAAGGAGTCTCATGAGGTCTTTTTAATGCTAGTTGTAAAAGCCATTGTTGCCATAAGCCCGATGTGCCCCAAATAAAGAACATTTCCACCAGAATTTAATTAAAAGAAAACTTTCTTTGCCCTGGGGGATTAGTATGGTATTTTTTTTTCTTTTTCCTATAATGAGAGCTGCCTAATATACCATGTTTACTTTTTTTCTTCTTTCTTTCAACCTTGGTATCAATGAGTCTCAGAACTAAATTTCAGTTTAAATACAATAATCCTTATATCTTACGGATTTCCATAACCTTTTAAATTCTCTACCAGATTCCTTATATGCGCCCCCTCAGATCCTCTTGGACTCACCTGTCTGAAGGCTCTTGCCCACTTGTTCCATTCCTCCTGCCTACCACTTCCCTAAGGGCTCTGCTCAGCTATCACCTCTGTTATCTACATAACAAAAGCATAACCCAAAGCAGCTCACCTCAGGCCAATGACGCACAGCTCTTGCCTCCCACACTGAAGCTTCCCTGTTTGCTACTGAAATGAGTCATCTATGCATGTGTAACTTAGAAATTTGAGGAGTTAGAGTCCTAGAAGTGAACATCTGGCCCATAGAAAACAAGAGCTGATGGGTAAATTCTTCTCCTTTTTATCAGATAGTCTCTTTGAAAAAGTTCCTGTGAAATCAGTGGTCAGTTCCACTTGATATGATACCAAAGTATGATTAGTTTGCAAGATGCCCCCTAGTGTTCTTTCTCCCTTCATCCCTAATGCTCTCCCTTTTCTAATTTTTGCTTCCCTAAAACTGTGCTTCCCAATAAAGCATTAGTACTTAAGCTTTTCTACCCAATTTCTAGGGAATAAGAGCTAAAACAATAGGAGTTACTCCTAGTCCTACTTTATTAACCAGATTATCTGTATGTTTTGTTTTTATTTCCTCACATTCTTTTTTGAAAATTGTGGACTAAAGATAAATTTATAAATAAGCTCATAGTAAGCTTCATTTTGTGCTAATGTTATAGAGCTTAGGAATTTGGCTAAATTAATGAGAATATTTTTATTTTAGTTTCTCAAATAAAATTTGATTGGAAAATTCAAAGCACAGTCTAATGTGTTTTTAGAAAAGAAACAGCGTCCATTATTTATTTATTCCTTAAAATAACTCGATAGCTTGCTGCTATTTTCTCTAAATATTTATACCTATCTTCTTAACATTAAAATTTGTAATTAAATTTTAATTAATTAAAATAGGACTTAATCTAAATCTCCCTACAATTAGTTTAAGAATTTTACTGAGATTATAGCCAACAAGGATTTTCTTTACTTCCTCTGTAATGGAAGTGCATTTTATTAGGAAGAGTATTTGAAATTTTAGTTGTAAATAAGTTTCAATTAATTTTTCTTCTATATATAATAATTTTCTGTATTTTTTCTACTTTAAGGACAGCATGTGGAGATGAGTAATTTAAAGAATACATTCTTTTTTTGCTGTTTCTCTCAGGAATACCTTATTTTATGCTGTAGAAAGCCATCACTGAGTATCAGCAAGCTCCTCCCTTTCCCACCACTATTCAATAACACTGTATTTAAACCAAGTTTCAACTGCTGAATTGGATTTTTTTCCAAACAGGGTTTTTTTTTTTCTTACTATATAATTCTCTTTTTATTACTTAAAAATGTCCCAAGGTTTTTGATGGGTTGATTTTTTTCAATTAAGAATAATTTTTTAAAAACCCATTTTGTGCTAGTTACAATGTTAAGTAAGAGACACAAATTCTCTCTACAAATAGTTTATAACCTCTTGGTTCCCTAATACAAATCTATACTTAAGAATAATAAAAAGATGAATATTTTTAGTGCCATAGATGCAATATACATACAGTATTAAATCTTCTGTTGGGAAGAAGAATAGAACCAGTATTACAAACTGTGTCAGTCTGAAGTAATATTTTATAATTTTGTTGAGATATGAAGAAAGTATGTGATCCTCTACGGTTCTTTGGATCACTCATTCAAAATATACATTGGATTAATGTGGAATATACATACAATGTAATATTAGTTTTAAAAAGGAAGGAAATTCTGACGTATGCCGCATCATAAATGAACCTTGAGGACATTATGCTAAGTGAAATAAGCCAGTCACAAAAAGATAAATGCTCCACTTAAGAGGTAATTAGAGTAGTCATATTCATAGAGGTAGAAAGAATAGTGATTACCAGTGGCTGGGAAAAGGGGAGAATAGGAAATTATTATTTAATGGACATAGAGTTTTAGTTTTGTAACATGAAGAGTTTTGGAGTTAGATTATAGTAATGGTTGCACAACAATAAGAATGTATTTAATACCAATGAATTATGCACTTAAAAATGGTTAAGATCATAAATTTAAAGTTATAAATATGTTACCAAAACAAAAATTGAAAAAAAATTTTTATAGGATTGTACTGTATTCAGTACAAGGGGAAAAATTAATAAACTCACAGTCCAAAACAGAAGACAAAATATAATCAAATAACAGAGTCAGCTAGGTTCTTTATGTGGTCTGTATAAGTGTTAGGGTAGCATAGATACAGAGATAAGAGAGTGAATAGGATTGTCCACTGAAAATAGAAATTGGTACGGATAGAAAATGAGTACTGATATCTTCCAAAGCTTCAAAGAAAAGCTGCTCTTTGATCTGGGCTCAAAAGGCAAATAAAAATTTGGAAGGACAGCAGAGATGGTGTTCTTAGCAGAAAAACGGACACATTAGAAAGATGGAACATTTGTAAATTGAGAAAAGTTCTGTTTGGTTGAAACATAGGATCAGTGGAGGAGAGTGGTAGTATATGACATTAGTGAAATAGATATGTGGAGGCTACACTTTCTACAACTTTATAGAGTTTGGATTTCATTCTAAATCAATGGTCTTAACCAGAAATGGGTGTCAGGATCATTTGTGGAGCTTTGAAATATACATGCCAGTATTTGTCACTGGAGATTTGTTTTAGTATGTCCAGAGTGAATATGTTCTCTACTTCTTCAGTTGTCAGAGCTTCACAGTGATCCAGGTGGGCTCCCAGAATCTCTAATATAGGTAATAAAATATTATTAAAGATTTGATTTTTAACATGAGAGACATGTCAAGGTTCATTAGCTCTGATGGCAGTATGATGGATGACTTAGAGAGAGTAGAACTTGACAGTAAGAAGATAAGATAGAAAATTCCTAAGGTGCTAAATGCTAAGGCTTCTAAAAAACTAATGCCAGTCTGGACTTAGACAGTGGCAGTAGGAACAAAAGAGAGGAATGAGAGGCATTCAGAAAGTCAAAACTATTGAGTGTGGTGGTCAATGAAATATAATGGGTAAAAAAGGGAGAAATAAAAGCAATGCTCAGATTTCTACGTTAGACAACTGGATGAGGGTGGATCCATTAAGTGGGGTAAAAAATGCTGATATAGGTTCGAATTCCATGTCTAGAAGATTAAATGTCAGAGTGCTCAATAAATGTTAAATGAATAAAAAAACTCTTCATAAACCAATGATTATATATTTGTGAATGAAAAAAAATGAGCAAATAAATGTTGCTTTACGGATGGGCTTTTTTGGTTTTTGACAGACTTAGATGTCTGGAGGAGGTGGAATGGAAGATGGTAGAAAAGATATGCAAAGCAGAGGGAGCCATGAAAACAAAACAAAACAAAAAACAAAACACCCAAGAAGGCTGGACAGTTCACGTTGGGTTCCAGAAAAAGTAAATAGTACAGTTTGGCTCTAGAATAGTGAGAAATGAGACTGTAAAGATATAGTGGCTTCATGATATGGTGTGTCTGAAAGTTAGTCCAAGAAAGTTGCAGTTAATTAAGGAACTTATGGTGAATCATGATTTTTAGGCAAGGATCTTCTATGATCTCTAGGATCACGTTCTTTTGGAAGACCCTAATAGCAGTAGTGGGACAGGATGGATTGGCATGGGAAGAAATCCAAATGGAGAAAGACAAGTCAGTAAGCTACTATGAAGGTAGAAGCAAAAGATAATAAGAAGAAACTGAGCAATGATGGTCACAGAAGGAAAAAAAGTCAGGAGCAGATTCAAAGGATATTCAGAAAAATTAATATGCAATATCTTGCCCCAGATTGGAAAGCCTAAAAGTTAGAGCTGGATTCAGGGTGGACCCTGGGTGACAAAGCATTGTGGTCTCAATGGAGAGAAATAATAATGTCAAGAAAAAAAAACAGTTTCATGTGAAGATAATTGATTCTGAGAAGCAAGCAGGATGTTCCGGTGGAGAAATATTTTGGGCACCTAGAAATGCAACACTGCAGTTTAAGAGGTAGATTGGAGCCAGAAATTTAAACTTGGGAGCATTCTGGTATAGTGATAAATGATGTGTATGAGTAGATAGGATGGCTGAGGAAATTTAAACTAAGACCAGGAGGTGGGGGGAAATAAGAGTATGCTTACCCTTGACTTAAGGAGGGGAGTAAAATCTAGGGAGTAGAAAGAGAAGCAGTCCTAGCAAGAGACAAGAAAAATCCAGAAAAATGTGCCTTTCAGAAGACTGGAAATGGAAATTCAAAAGGAAAAAAGTAAATAGAGTTAAATAGAGAATTTGAGCAGGAGGAGGACTGAAATAGGGCAGATGGTCTGTGGACAGATGAGAAAGCCTCAATGAGGCTGAAGTTGGATTAACCGGATTACAGATGGATGGTGTGGGGTGCATGAAGAACCTAAACTCTTTCCTACCATTTGTGATGCAAGAGTCAGGGGCACTGATAGCATGGCCCTTGGCATTACTGCCATTTGGTTTTAATGAATTCAGTGTAGCCTTCCATGTATTCTCAGTAGTCATATAACTTTCACTGAAAAAAAGGGGGTGAGAAGTAGGGGTGTATTTTTACAATATTTAGTCTATTAAAAAAAAAGGATACTTAAGACCTTCTTTTATGTCCCTTAGTAGAAGATAATTATTTTTTTTATATAGCTTTTTCAAAAGCTTTTCTTTTTCAGTTTATAGCTATTTGTCTTTTGAGTTGCTATTATCAAGGGTATTATTTTTTGCATTGTGTGTGTAAGTGTATATGTGTATGTGTGTGTTTCTGTATGTATACAAGACATAGATGTTTCCTCAAATAAATGATCAAAACTTTTTAAAAATCTAAAACAAATTAAAGTTTTTAATAGAATCTGCTTTCACTGAGCTGATGCACATGTAAAAAGATCATTTTAGATAATATCATCATGTAAAAAAATTTTTAAAAAGAATGCAGTGTATTTCACTTTTGTATTACTATGTTTCCTCACATAAGACAAGCTGTGACTGTATTTGGAGTTAAAATGCGGTGTCTGTTCAGTCCTGATCCCACCAGTGAGAGCTCCATTTTCCACCTAATACCACACAAAGCTCTAGCTAAACTCTGGCTCTGTCCACAGAAAACCAGCCCTGTTCAGCCCTGTGGCTTGAATTCATGACCATGGCATCGGCTCTCCCCTGCAGGTGCTGATAGAAGAGGCTGAAGGAAGCTTTAGCCTCATCAATAAGCCCCCAGCTGCAAATTACACCCACCATGGACAGAGATATTTTCAGATAGTTTGATATAGCAATGAGTCAGAAAGGGTTTGAGGTTTACCTTTTCATTTATCCCAGTACTTTGAAATTTCAATCTGAGGAAAAACTTAAAACTATTTAACAAATCTAGACAAGAGATCAGCAAACTTTTATAGTGAATGGCTAGATAGAAAATATGTAGGCTTTGTGGGCCGTGTGTTACAACTACTTAACTCTTTTGTCATAGTGAGAAAGTACATGACCTTGGCTGTGTTCTAATAAAATAGCAGACTTGGCCCGTAGTTCATAGTTTACAGATCTTTGGTTTAGACTAGTAAACTTCCAAGCCATTATTATTTATATTTTAAAAAATTTTAAAAATCAAAAGCAATGCACTAGACTCCACAGAACTAAGAATGATAATATGCAAAGCACTAAAATGAACAAAATGCAGAAAAATTACCAAAATGATTTTTTATCAACCCCTAAACAACAATTCTGAGAATAGCTAGTATTTGTTTGCTTTATTAAGCACAAGTAGGATTATTGTGTATAATAAAACAACATATTACATTGCAGTGTGGTCACTGCTTTGAGGAAGAAGAGAGAGATGAGTGAAAAAAAATCATTGTCAGTAATGCGAATATTTGCTCTTACTTACCAATCCTGTACCGCGTTAAAGGATTCTTCATTTGTGATGTCATACATTAGGATAAAGCCCATGGCTCCTCGATAATAGGCTGTGGTGATAGTTCTGTATCTTTCCTGGCCTGCTGTATCCTAAAAAATAACAATAATAATTTCTCACAAAATAAAGCAATACATCTTTTGGGAAGTGATTAATGATTCCAGAAACAGAGTCTAAATTATACTTGCAATGTATAGACATACATCTTTTTTAGTCTTGTTTTTCCTAATGATTTTCATATGGCAGCTATGCAATATTATGAAAAATTCTTTTTTATGATAAAAATCTAGCTCAAAGTACCTTCTATTTATTTTCACTCCCATTAACCAGCATCTCACAATAGAAAATAAAAAGATTATATTCATCAAAATTGGTGGCTTTTTGTATAGTTTAAAACCAGAAGAGTACTTTAGCACTATCATAATATGTTCATTATCTATCTACTAAGTACAATTCACTTTGGGGAAAAAATAAATTTATGAAAAGGTCCCTGCTTTTATAAGCATAGAGTTTAGTCAACTATAAAATGACAATAAAAATACCTGCTTTGTGTGGATGTTTGAGTCAGACAGGTCTGGATTTCCTGCTTTCCCATTGGATAGCTGGGGGAATGTGGACAAGCCACTGAACCTCTGTGAACTGAACCTCTCTAAAGTCTAGCAGGCTTGTTAGAGTGACATGAAATAATGCATGTAAAGAGCCTGGCACACAAAAAGTTGTCGATAAATAGCATATATTGTCTGTTGTGTCTATAATTGTAGGAAGCCAGGCTCATAAAAGATGAGAGATAGCAACTTACAAGTATAGGGGTTCAGGGCCTGCGGAAGAGAGGGCATGTAACAGCTAAATCTGAAATTCAGAGGCAGCTGCAACACTGAAATAACCTGTCATGTATACTGAATAGTGATTAGCTCAAGAAATTATTACTCAATTCAACCAACTTCGCAGGACCTGAGATATCACTTGCAATCCAAATCTTCCTGGTTCCCCGCTTTGCCGCACTCCCTGGAGACTGGGCTCTGACTTCTCTTTCTTAGTACTCGAGGTGCTCTGAACCCATTTTGTTCAGAAATGGTACCTTCTTTCTGACATCAGTCTGGATCCTCTTTCTCCCCTTCTCCAAGTGATGATTCCCTTGTGCATCCCAGCTACCCTCAGACTTAATAGGCATTGAAGGAAAAGCTAATATGTTAGATGACCGAAGAACAGGTTTCTTTATTATCAAAATGAAACTAGTATCTCCTGGGTCTCACTGTTGGGACAGGCCCATGTTGGATATGCTGATCCTCTCCCATAAGACCCCCTGCTTGGATGCTATTATACTCCACTGTGGACTTACTAAAAGTGGCAAACTCAGGGTTGCTTACAATTGTTTCCTAATTTATGTGTTATAGTCTATTTGGCCCCTGCAAGTTCAGAGAAGTGTGATTAAAGAAGTCTGAGGAAATCAGCAAATGATTTGGGGCAAATGTGGAGGTGTGAAAGAGAAGGAAAAAATTAACTAAGGGTATGACTTTTCATGAAGCCAGCAACAATTATCTACTCTTGGAGCATGGATAAGGTCTTGATTATAAAGAGTTTATTAGGTAATATTAGTGAAATAAGTTTCCAGAGGTAAAATAAAATCAGCCATGGTACCCAAAATAGCAAAAACAAAGCAAAACCAGTGGAGAAGATCTTTCAAATCATCAGTGTCAGAAAACAAAAAGAAAAGTATATATTTCACCACATGAAAATCTGACAATTTCTTGAATATAAAAAAAAATGCTAAAAATAAAATCACAATGATATATAATCAAGTGATACACTGAGAAATATACTCACATTTTACCAGAGAAACCTAGGGTTAATATCTTAAAAATGTTAAATGTTTTAATTTTTAAAATTATTTGTAAATAGGCACAGAATTAGCTAATTATTTTATAAAAAGAGCTGAATCTCAAGCGTAATAATATGCTAAGAAATGCAATGCTACATACTTTCTGCCTACATAATACAAGTTATCTGGCCATTATTTAAATATTTTATTGTACTTTGCTTGGTATATAAACATGGATATCATAAATTGCACATAAAATTGAGATAAATATACAAATTTATTAGGCAGCAAAAGCCAATCTTGAGATTCTTTAGAAAGTCTTGGATGTGCGTTAGATTTAATTCAGTTAGAAGTATATTGAAGTATGAAATAAAGAAGAAACTTAGCGAACAAATTCCCAAAGACAATATTTAAAAAACAAGGAACAATCAGAGATTGTGTAATATATTTTAGGTCTCAGGGGAACAGAACACCTTACAAACTACCTTTTCTGTTTTAAAACTTTTCCATATTTCACTTAGGTTTATATTTTCCAGAACACTTTATCTATAAATATACTTTTTTTTCTATTGTAAATTAACTTTAAATGGCTTTTTTTTTTTTCTCCTGGTAAAATATCTTTCTGGCATTGATTATCATTTTACACGTTAAGGACAACATTCCTGCTGCTTTCTCTGTACAATAGACAGAACTTTCCTTTAATTTCTCAATAGAAGAAAACAACCAATATAGCAGAGGCACGGTTAAATGGTGACCCAGACCCTTCCTGTCAAGCACTCACTCAACACAGGCCCTGAATAATGTTGTGTTGGAAAACTATGACATTATCTTTCTCTTCTTGACCTTTTCCAGTGATGGCTTCCCCTTTCATAAGATGTTAATTTTATTTTGACAGAAAAAAAAAACAACTAGTTCTAGTGTCATAAAACACAAGAATTTCACACTTGTGTAATCTTTGAGAGAGCAGAAATCAAGGTCCCTTACAGTTTGATTGAAATGTTACAAGAAACCCTATGGTAGGAGAGCCATTATGTATCAGAATTTAAAAACAGAGTGAGGGGGACAAAAACAGCTTTCAAGAAAAAAAAAACAGAAGCTTTTGGATAGCACTTAAGGCACAGCAAGGGGCAGGACCTTCCACACCATTCTGATTTAAACCCAGAAACACAATCTAATTGGAAGCAGTTGTCATGTAAAAGCTCTCAGGGAGAATAAGAAATTGCATCAATCAGGGGAAGGGTAAAAAATACAAAGAGGAAATTTCCTCTCCAAAGGCAAAGAAAGAAAGTAAACCTAAGCTAATATAAACCGACACCATGTTGCCTCTGCATCGTTTTGGGGTATTAACACAATTTCAGGATGACAAACTCATTAGCATTTTTCTCTCCTATGATATCAGAAAGAAAAAGAAGTCAGAAAAACACTTCACTATATTTGACATTTTCTAATGATGATAGAAGGTCATCATTTGAAAGAAAAGAACATTTTATAATGTCAAGTGCCACTAATGTAATTAAACGCGAGCAGTCCCAAAAAGAAACTGACTAAAATCGCACTTCTTCTTAATTTGCTCAGGAAAATGGCTCCAAACCCTGGATTTGTGTTGTTCCTCTGCCCACTTGATTCTAACAACTGGGGACACCTGCTGATTTTCTATAACTATAGACTTCTGGTGATTGACACCACAACTGACAATCTCTTACAGAGACAATAGGGATAAAAATATGATTTGAAAAAAAGTTCTTCCATAGGAGTTAGTTTTCATTTTCCTCTCTTTTTAAGAAAAATAAAATAATTTTAATGGGTTTAAATATTTTGATTTCTCAATCATGTTTTTAGGAGGAATTTTTGGCTTTAATGATAGGGTTGACTAGCAAATACTTGAATGTCTGTCAAAAAAGGAATTATAAAATGGAAAACATAAGCAGCTTGATAAGTAGTAAGTAGCTAGGAACACTTTTCAATTTGAATTTTGACATTTTTGTCTTTGTTTTTGCCTTCATTTTTTTCTCTAATGAAACATTTTGTTTCTTTTTTAACTGTATGAGTGCATTTTCAAATCCTGCAGAGATAATGTGCAGTTTTAATATTCAGCAAATAGCTTTCATTTGTAAGGTCTGGGAAATGTTGTAATTTGTTTTTTGTTTTGGTGGTTAATTCCCTCTGTATTGAATTAAAGGGGAAATGGAAGTAACCATTAGTAAAGAAACATAATTCAAAAATTATCACCACAATCAGAATACATTTATTGAATGTCTAGACAGAGAAAAATAGATCGAATGACAGACAATCTTGGTATATGACGAAGTAGGTAATTTTATAGGTGGAGAAACCTAACCAAAACTGATGTTAACTGTTCAACAAAAATAATTTAAGTTAAAAGAAATAATACGTAATAACCCAAAGAGGAAATCAACAGAAATTGAGGATGAGAACACTGCAACATAAGACATAAAACACACTTTAACAAGTGAATTTTCAAATACATAAAGATGTGAAATGGAATAAAGTCATTTAAGCATTCAAGCAAAGAGTCATCCCTTAACTTGTACTTTGCTACATTTTACCTGTGGGAATTATTGTGATTGAAGAAAAATTAAATTTTTCTCAACATAGTTTAATATTAATGTTGACTCATTCAGTCATTCAATAAATATTTAGTGAATGCCTATTACCAATCAGGGACCACAATAGGTGTATGTTAAATTTATTTTATCTATGCTAGACATAGTTTTATATATTTTAAAATACTATGCATAAAAGTATTTCATTAATTAGAATCTTATAATCCCTACATATCTACAAAAGATTGGGTAAGACTGTGAAAATATCATTCCTAAAGAACCAGACAGTACAGCAATTTAAACTTGTAATTGATACCATTGGCTTGGTGATGAGGTTCTCATATTCATAGTCACTGTTATGGGTTGTATTGTTTCCCCCCAAAAAGATACACTGAAGCCCTAACCTTCAGAACCTATGAATGTGACCTTATTTGGAAATAGTCTTTGCAGATGTAAGCAAGTTGAGATGAGTTTACACTGGATTAAGGTGGGCCCTAATCCTTTGACTAGTGTCCTTTTAAGAAAACAGAGACACAACACATAAAGAAGGCCACAAGAGGGCAGAGGCAGATTCGAGTGATGCATCAACAAGCCAAAGAACGCCAAAGATTGCTGGCAACCACCAGAAGCTAGGAGAGAGGCACGGAATGAATTCTGCCTTAGAGCTGGACAGAAAGCATGGCCCTGCAGACACCTTAATTTATAATTTCTAGCCTCCAGAGCTGAGACAATGAATTTCTGTTGTTTTAAGCCACCCAGTTTGTGGTGCTTCATAATGGCAGCCTTAGGCAACTAATTCAGTCCCTGACCCCAGTTTGCAATCTTCGTGATCAGGGTGAAAGCAATATAAATTTCAAAGCTACACACACATACTCGGTTACTACCTAACAGAAAAGAAAATATAGAAAATTAAAGGTAGCCTTATGGAGAAGTCTAATACAGTCTCACTGTGTGAATTCATAAAGGATGTATGTATACTAAAATGCATTAATATATTTTATTTATGTAAAATTAATTCTGTTCAAAAAAGTGAGATGACATATCTTATTGCTTTAAAAAAGAAGATCTTAATATGTGTGTGTGTGTGTGTGCGTGTGTGTGTGTGTGTGTGTATTTACATACATACATATATAGGTATTAGAAGGACAGAACAACATTATTTAAAATGATAAAAATTATATATTGCTCCATGTTGGAATTTCATCCCCAAATTGAAAAGATGCTGTTCTAGAAAAATCTGAACTCGTAATGTACACTGAGACAAAAACCTCTAAAACAAAAGAAACAACAAAATGCCTATTATTACACATCGCTTCTTTTGTATGATGTTACTCTCCTCCAAATTGCATTTATATTTTCATCTCCATAAATAGGCAGGCATACAGCAGCACTGATTATAGTCTTATAAAAATTGTAAGCAAAACAGGACGCTTAATATTTTATGCTTTCTTGTTCCATATTTATTTTTGGAATGAAATAACTTTTTTCCTTACAACAGTTAATCTTCTATTAAACAACATTTACAAACCACTTTTCCCTGATCTTGTGCAGTCAGTTTGAATTCATTTACACACACATAGGTACACAAGCATCTATAAATCAAGCCCACATTTGAGAATACTAATAAAATGGCCTCTAAATAGTTCTTCAATCAATGTAGATGTTTTTCCTACCTATTGTCCTTTATCCTTCATGCCAGCAGATTTTATGGATCAGATTTTCTTGTCATGATGTTTAGCTTTGAAATGCCCAAATCTTCATTTTACAATGGCATCCACTTCTAAGTAAAACCTAATAAAATAAGCCTGAGGCAGAAGGATAAAACTTGACCTATTATTTCTTGGCAGTGTTACCATGGCAATTCATCTTTCCTGGAGGAGATGAACAGTCATATATAGCTCTTTTATAGGGGGCCTTTGACCCCATTGTCAGTGAGACCCTAACAACTGGGTGTTTCTGCTCAGGGAAGTTGGAGACATTTTTCAGTAAACTCTATCTAAATACTCAGATGAACTCTTGTCAACATCATATTAAAATTTATAATCCAAACTGTGTAAAGATATCTTTATTCATTTTATTTAAGAGCTTGTTTTCTAAGGATGATTAACACAAATGCAGAGAATATCATATTAATCAAAAGATGCCATTTTTGCTTTCTTTCTAATTAATCTTTTTGACATACTTCTTCCCAGTGGGATTTTGATTATGCTCAACTTAGTCGAAACCGGGAGCATACATACTTAAATGAAGGCAGCTTAGAGCTTTTAGTCAAGGATGATGATTGTTTTTTATCACAGAATGCAATTCAAAATGCTTGTACAAAAAAAAAAATAAAAAAGATTTATGTTTTAAAGAACAATAGGTGTTTGAGTGGGACTCTTATTGTTTTTCTAAAATTAGCAACTAAGACTCAGACCAGACTCCTGACAGAGGGTTGGAGCTTTCACTCACAAAAGCCACATGTCAGTTGGCTGGTTGGATGGATGTCTGCTTAGGCAATAGAATTGTTGATCTGCACTTGTACAGGGGTATTTGAGACCTCCCATGGTTGAGGAGGGGGAGATAGTAGAGAAACATGACTTCCCATCGGTTGGCATGGGTAGGTTAGGTGAGTTTCCCACAGATCAATAAACACGGCGGGCAGCTGCACTGAAGGCATCTTGCCATTAACCCATCTCTGTGAGGGCTGTCTCCTGGTTAAGGTACAGGAGGCTATAAGGTATTCTAACAGGGGCAGGAGTGAGCTGAAGGAATGTTGAAAGGGAATGAACCTGAGCAAATCTTTCGTGTTCCAGCACTATGCAGTGGGAGAACCCTGCAGGACTCCGTGAACACACTACATAAGGAAATCAGCATTCAATGCCTGTCACACAGAATGTGAGGGTAGTAGGACAGGCTTAGCTGGAGAAACCGAGACAGAACTAGAAGAGTGAGAACTAAAAAAAAGAGAAAAGGTGAAAGCATAGATCAAACTCCTCTTCCTAGTACATGACGAGCCCCTGGGAATGTAGCCAGATTTATGGTAAGAAAAGAATAATGTTAAATTGGCTATGACAAGAGCATTTTAAACTCTGTTCAACAATACTGAGCTTTTTAAAAAGAATTTATTTTTTTGTAGTAGTTGTGGGTTCACAGAAAAATTAAGCAGAAGGCTCAGAGATTTCTCATACTCTCTGCCTCACACACATCACAGCCTCCTCCATTATCAACATCTCCCAACAGAGTGGGACATTTATTATAACTGATGAACCTGCATGATACACTATTATCATTCAAAGTCCATAGTTTACAGTAGGTCTCACTCTTGGTGTTGTACATTCATTGGTTTGGACAAATTTATAATAACAAGTATCCATCTTATGGTACCATGAAGAATGGTTTCACTGTCCTAAAAATTTTCTGTGCTCTGCCTGAGATTTTTTTAAATAGGAAAAGATGACTGAAAATAGAATCTGTTCAAATTATGGTTTGGGGACAGGCACAGGTCACTGGACAGAGTATGACTGGAAATGGGGTTTAGATTTAAAAAAGCTGTCAATACATGATATTTAACACCAATGGGTTTAGACTTTTCACCGAACTAACTGCTGAAGAAATATAACATGAATAATGTAGACTTAAGCCAGAACTTTACAAATTTCAAAGCATATTCACATATGTAACTTCATTTAATTATTCCGAGGTAGTAGACCATTTTATAGATGATGAAACAGAAACAAAGAGGTTAGGTACCAGTTCTAACTCAAAGCACTGGAAGATGACAGAGGTCATACCAAAAGCCCAGCTGTCTTCACACATTCAAAGTCTAGTTCTCCTTCGAAGTATTAGGGTGAATATTAAAGAATTTAGGTTATATTTTTTTACTCTGTGTCTGTTTGATGCTATCATTTGGCTATCTAACATTTGTTTCATGTATGTGCTTTCAACTTTTGTCAATATCACTTTTTCAAATTCTATTCATTCTCCAACTAACTGTAGCTGTGTCTAATCCCAATACCCTACTGAAATTGTTCATACTAAAGTAATCAGTACATCCTGACTGCCGTATCCAGTGGTTTAATTTTTGCTTCTTACCCTAATTGTCTTTTCTAAAATATTTGGTACAGGTCACAAGCCTTATTTTTTTAAATCCACTTTTCCAGGGCATGGTTCTCTCTTGATTCTTTAGTCTGTGAATGTTCTTGTTCAGTTTACTTTGCAAGCTCCTCTTTCTGCTCACCTCTTAAAGGTGCTGCACTGTCTTCTGACCTTTAACCTCTCTCGTCCTCCCATATTACACTATCTTCATGTTCCAAAGGTAAACTCTAAATAAATAGCTCCACCTTTAGGAAATCCTGATCCCATTCTTGTGTCCCAGAACTCCATTTTCATCATCATAACTCACGGATATCTCAAATGTAACTTGTACAAATAACTAAAGTCAATGCAATTTTCTTCAACTTGAGTGTCACCAGCATTTTAAATCTTTTAGTCATACTATTGAACCTCACAAATTTTCCAAATCTAAAAATCTCCCAGGTATCCAATATTCTCTTTCACCCTTCACTGACTTATCTTCCAGATTTTTAAAGAAATATAATGACAAAATTGTTTTTCTTTAAATGTAGGTCAAAGAAAAAGGAAAAAAAATCACCTAGGATTTTCATTTATTGAAATATTTTTCCTCTTATTATCAATTAAGTTTTCTCCACTCTAAAGGAGAAAATGTCATTAATCTGAGATATAGGCCTATTCTCTTCAGGAAGAAAAAAAGATGCACATGGAACTTAGTCCGTAAAGATTAAATACATTTTTGTTGAAAAGAAGAAGAAAGTATAAATTTAATAGAGCATCATATTGGGAGTCTGTTCTAGTTAAATATTTGGCATTTTTTAGCTATGTGAACTTGGTTCTCACTGGCCTCTCTGGGCTTTGATTTCCTCATTTATAAATGAGAAACTAAATTTCCCAGGTCTGAATTCACAGAATGTCCTTAAATACATTTTCCACTCTCACAGGATTTTTAATCTAGTGCATCAAAATCTTTTTACTGGTGAAGTTGGTCTATTAATATCTATCCTAATTACCACTATACTTGCTTATATGTTTACCATCCTATTTTATACTTGGCTTTATTGTTTTTTGATTCTTTATTTCCTGCTTTCTCTTTGATTGACTGCTTTTTTTCCCTAATTTCATTTTTTTAAATTAGTTTGGACATTATACCTATTATATACAGTGATTATTAAAATTTCAAAATTTATATTTAAAATGAAACTTAATCTTAATTTCCCCAAATTCAACTATTTAGAATAATCTGTGTGTCACCCCTTCTTATTCTACATATTGTCTAGTTTCCATATTTTAATATGATCTTAATTTTTTACCCCCTAAATTAGACATTATGTTTTACATAGACATTATTCATTTATATTCATATTTATCCTTATGTTTTCCAGTTTCCCTGCTCACAATTCTCCTTACATCTCAAACTAATCTTTCATATTTCTGAAGTGCATTCATTAGAAATCCCACTGGATTTTAAGTGTAGCCACATCATGGTGAAACTGAAGAACACCAGGGGTGAAAGGAAATACATCATGGTTTGCCCAGGAATGTCTTGGGTTCTAGTTATATTTGTTTATTACAGCATTATTCCATTGTTTACATGTTTCAGCTGATACATTAAAAAATATGCTGTCACTCTAGTTATTGTTCCATTTCAGGTACTTTACTGTGAAGCTACTGTAAGAGTTTCCTTTCACTCTTGGTGTTCTTCTGTTTTACCATGATGTGGCTACACCTAAAATCCCTTTATTTATGCTGCTTAGGGTTCACTGTGCTTTATTCTGAGGATTCTTGTTTTTTATAATTCTAGAAAAAAAATTCAGTCACTATCTCTTCAAAGTCTTTTTCTTCCATTTCCCTCCCTTATTTTGTAATTCCAATTAGATATCAGGTTAATAGAGTGAGTATACATCACGGTTTGCCCAGGAATGTCTTGGGTTATGCCCTGTGGTTATCAAAGAATACTTAATTAATAAACTTGTCTCAAAAGTCTTTTGGAACTTTCTCAACTTAATTCATATTTGAAACAGGTCTGTATCTATAAGTTAATAGTTTCTGGCATGGTTTATAGATTCTCGACATATCACCACTGTTAGTTATAAAGAGTTGAACAAATGGTTTGAAAGCATTCAAAAGGTCAGCTGAGTCACATGCTGTAAAACTTGTTCATTTAAAAGTGAAACCAGAGCTGTGTATAAAAGATATGACTGAGAAATGAATGTGCCTCTAAAATTCCTATTTTATTTCTGTGCCTTATGCAGTCTCTGCCCCATTAAATCATCAGGTTAGTGGCTCAGCTCATTTCTTTGTCTGATCAGCTTTCTTTTGTGACCCTTGTTGCAAAAGGAGAGTGTCACTCAAAGTGGGTCCAGATCATAGGCTGGCATTTGACTCACGGAAGTGTTTTATTTGATTAACATAATGTTTAAAATTTTTTAAGCCAACAATTAAGAATGTGAAGAGTTTCACACAAAAGCCCAGATTTCCTATTTCTTTGAAAAATTTAAAAAGATGGAAACAAATGGGTTTCTGAATTCTTGCATGGCTGCCACAGAGGGTTGAAGCTGGGTAGCAGCTGCCTCTTTTTTACTTTCATCTGACCCTCTTTTCTGCTTCCTGTTGTTGCCAGATCTCTAAGGTATTACAGTTTGAGATCACCTCCTGCCACCACCACCACCATAACTACTACTATTTATCCTCTGTTTGAAACCATTCTACGCTTCCTATTGGCATGGGAAAAAAAGCTAAATTCTTTAGGCTCTCTTTGTTTGGCCTCAACATCTCTTTCCAACTTTATAATTACATTTATATTTATTATGTGTCTACTTTTTGATCCCTTTGTGTCAGATTTCTTTCTCAACCCCTCCCTATGTTTTCTGATTTCTGTGTCTTCTTCATGTATGTATACTTCTCCATACATTTGGTTTTTTTCATCTTGTTTTCATGCTCAAGATCAGGCAAGTATACCTTCAAAAAGAAATAAAAATTTCCTATCAAATGGCTATCTTTTTTATTCTTCTGAACTGTCGTAACCCAAAATAAACCTAGTTATAAACTTAGCCCAAGCAATTTATGATCTAGGTGAAATTTACATTTAAGCTCAAAATTTACATTTAAGCTCAAAATTTCATAGGAAAAAAGGTCAGGTTGTTTTAATACATCGATATTCTGTCTAGGTTAGCTTTTTGTTAAAAGTTAACCAAACATTGAAAATCTATATTCCTAACATTGTACTAGGCACTGAGAAAAATACAAAATAAGCATCTATGAGATGCAATCTCTAAATTAAAAAATTACATTTTCTATAAACTGGCAAAATGAAGTACATAAAGTAATTTGGGAATCTGGAGGAATTTTAAGTGCTTCTTGTATGATGTGTGTGGTATGGGCTAGAGGAATCAAAGAAGAGGTAGACTGAAGTGAGCTAGAAAAAGCTCCAGGAAAAGGTAAGGCAGGTCTCCAGTGACGGGTAGTGCTGAGGTCTAAGGGGAGGTGGTTAGCAGACCCAGCCACAATTGAGGTGATTGGGGAAGATCATGAAAATGAGTCAGAATATGAAGAGACTGGCACTGATGTCTATCTTTTGTAAATTTTTCTACGACTTTTCACCTGTAGTGACTAAAACAGTATTTATCCTTTACTATTGCAGAAGGCTTTGTTTGGCATCTGAAATTTCACCAGGCACTGCAAATAAGTATTCCCTACTTCCCCTTTAAACTATAGTATCTGAGAGGAAAATAAAATCTGAGAACAGATGCTTGTTTCTTCTAGAGCGGAATCCATAATCTGAAATGAAAGAGAGCAAATGTAATCTATAACCCAGGACCAACGGGGTCAAGTAATTAAACCCCTCTGAATTCTCACTTTCTAGCTAAAACAGGGATAATAAATCTACCTTCTCAAGGTTATTGTAAGGATTAAGGTTTTTTGCACATACTAGGTGGACAATAAATGGGACCTCATTTTCTCTTTTTTCCTTTTTCTGGAAGCAGCAATGTGTGTAGAAAAGAACAAGGGCGTTGGTATTAGAACACTCAGAGACTCACATGTTGTGTAGCTTTAGAAATACCACCTAATCTCAAGACTTCTGAAATGAAATCAATACCTAATATAAAGCTGAGTTAAAAGCTGCAAATGAGAAAAGGCCTATGTAAACTATAAAATGTAACATCATTATTATTGATTGTGTTAATGATAGTAAAGAATTGAACCTAGTGTGTCAAATCCCAAGAGAAAGTGGCTGTTAAGGTGCATCTGGATTTCTAGTAGAGCATTGATCCTTATCCCATTCCCACAAGAGGAGAGAAAATAAAGATATTTGTCTTTTACAATCACTCAGCATCTACATATCCCCTTTTTCTCTGTCATGACCTCTTACATTAAAAGGGAACATAATTCAAAAATAAAATATAAAATGAAATCCCTATCATGACTATTATTTGATTATGCTTACTGATTTCTTTAAGGTTCTCTACACATTCTTATTTTTATGATTATTTTGACCCCAACTGAGATAAAAGGGCTAAAGAATTATAACATTTTCAAAGTTAAAGTAGTGATTCCTACATCTAAAACTACTGCTCACTATAGTTGACAAAAATCATTTGACAGTATTATGTCCAATGAGTGAAGACTCTAAAATACACTGAGAGACCAGATGTTAGGGAAAAAGAAGTTGTAGTAGCATCTCATTACATGCTCCATGCAGAGAGAAAGCAAGCTTGCAGCAGGCAGCTGGCTGTGCAACTGATGTGGGCCAGAGAATAAAATGGTTGCACTGGAAAGCCGAGGAGAGGAGATATCAGAGGAAGGATGTTTACTTTAGAAAAGCTTCTTGACTTAACCAGAAATAGCATAATTAATAATGTATAAATTTATTTTTTAAGCAGTCTAATGTATTTATTAGTTTTTAAATAAATAATCTTAATCTTAAATAATTCAAAAATATGAGACGATAATCCATCTAACTGGAATATTTAAACATCAAAGGTAATTTTGAATCACTGAGTATTGTTTCACAAGTTGTTAAATCAGTGGACAATATTAAGCCCATTTCCTGGCATTCAGGAAACAGGGATACTCAAACTGAGGCATCGCCCAGCATAGGGCACTTTCAGTGTGATCTCTGTAATCACAAATCGCTGTATGAGATTACACAGTATACAGTTTTATAAGGCACAAAGTCATCCAAGGCCTCCTAAGATCAATGGTAATTGCAAATAAAGCCTCAAGATCACATAGCTAAGTAGATGACAAACTGGCTTTTGCCTCCATATTTTGGTTATACTGAACCCATGGAAAGATGGCTTCAATTGCTATTTAAGCAATTCTCTCTTTAGTTCAATTCTGATGAGACACTAACATAGAACTGAGTCTGGCACTTGGCTCCATAATTAAAGGAACTAAAATCAGAGGTGGAGGTCAGAGGCTAGCTACATAGACAGATTATAAGGTTAACCTCAGATGTGCCCATGGAAAACAATTCAAGGAAGCTTCACTAGAGTGACTCCTTACAAACTTGGATCATGTAAAAGCCTTTCTGATAGAACGGGACGTGGATCTTTACTTTTTGTAAATCTTTATTCGAGACAGGACTGGATTTATTGGGGAAAAGTGGAGCCTGGACATTGGCTGAAAAGACTGGGGGAGCTAGAAAGGCAGACATCTTATTTTGAGGACTGGGCTGTGAGTTGTGGACTATCCTCTGGGAGGTGCAGGGAAGAGAGCAGGGAGGGGAGAGAGCCCCACAGTCACTCAGAGTCCCTTTAACATGATTCTTGTGGTTTGCTGCTTTTGAAAGGGATAAAATCCAATCATAGAAACAAAGAAAACAAAATGTAAAAGAAAGGCCAAACTCATTTCAAACTTGATACGATTTAACTCTAGAACAACATCTACAGAATTTATTTCACCTGAATTCTATTTAAAGATTAAACCTTCTACTAAGTCAGAAAATGCAAATTTCCAGGAGTCATTACAAATAAATCAACATTATTTCCAGATCAAATTTAAGAAGAAAGGTTAGGTAGGAGCACGAACACCAGTGTTCATGGAGAAATAAAACCCATGCATAAAGCAACATTTAGTTGTTATTTTTCATAGCAAAAATTTACCAAAATCACTGCATTACAAATAGACCAAATAGACTTAGATCATTTGCCAAACAATCTGGCAACCCATAAAAGCATGTCTTCCACATTTAAATTTCACTGACAACACGGTTGCTGGCATGAGAAGCCTGAAAGGGCATTAGTATTCTAACTATAATTCAAATTTCTTCTTTCAATACAAAAAGTTCTTCTATAGCTCATGTGCCAAATGTATTTTCCTTACCACATCAACAGACCCTACTGCTAGAATAGCTTGATAGCAGAGTCAGAGAGCAGATGTACTGGCATCTACTGATCCTTCTCTGTCAGGAAAGACAGAAACTCCTCCAGCTGGGCACCCCCCAGGCTGGAATATGCCAGGCCTGATGATCATGCTGTGCTAATAAGGTCAGGGTCTGATGCCCGTGTGTTTTTCATTCTGTCCAACTACATGCTCAACCTGGTGAGCTGTTTCACAAATGTGAGTGGCAAGTAGATAGGCAAGGGTGAAAGGCTGGATTTGCACAGACCTATCATCCTTCACAGAAAGATGAATGAATGATTCCTTTAACCCAAAGACTGCTGTAAGCTGCTGAAGAACATGACCACGTGGGTCAGGGTTTCTTCCCTTTTGTAATCTATAGCAATAAATTCTGATGTATCTCAGAGTTCACTCATAATAGATTTGGCGGTGGATTCTGGGAATTTGAACTTTTTCCAAACCCTCATGGTCATTCTGTTGCCGGGAGTTTGACTAATACTGGATAACTGTGAAGAACAGGAACTCTGGGGTCAGATGACTTGTGTTCACATTCTGGCTCCATCACTTACTAGCTGTATGACCTTAGCAAAATCAATTAAGCTTTCTACACCTTAGTTTCCTCAATTGTAAAATGGGGATCATGATAGGTTAGCTCCCAAAATTGTTATGAAGATGAAATGAGCTAACACAGCAATTTCTTTAGCATAGGACCTCAGACACAAGAAGCATGCAATATATGTTAGTTATTATAACTCCCAGCTGCTCTTTCATTTTTTTAGTTTCTTTCTTTCATCAATATTTTGTATATCAGTGTTTCATGTTTTTGTTTTGTGTTTATGGTTTGTACTACAGAAATTCATATATATATATAATATATATATATATATATTATATATATATTACTATAATAGAACTAATTTTTGGATGTCTTTTTTTTCAAAGATGTGACTACAAAGAACTGTTCATCTCTTATTTAAATCAAATGGTGAGTGAGCAAAAAGTAAAGATGACCTATGAGTTCTCATTCTTTGCTAAAATATGATCTCTAAATAGGATCTTTTTTTTTTTTTCTCAAATGGAAACGAGATTACTACATGGTCTTCCAATTTTATTGAAATTGACAGGCAAAAATCTCTGATCCTTAAAACATCTTTCTACCAGAAGATCTATCCCAATATAAAGTGTTCAAGGCAATTCAAAAAACAAATGGACAAGCAAATAAAAATTGGAACTTGTCATGAAAAAAAGCAAACAAACAATGAAATGGTTCTTAGATTTTTATCCAAGCTAATTTTTTGCAAAGGGATGGACACCCTTCACTTCAATGGTAATAATAATTGGAGATGTGTAGATTTTGATCAAAATAGAGAAACTGATCAAGAAATGAGTTGCCTCATGAATTGGTGAGTACTTTATCACTGGGCATGACGGGGTGAGAAATTATAAGTATGTTGTATGAGAGTTATAAATTCTGTTAAGGGTTTAGACTACACAACCACAAGATTCCAAGAGGAAAGTTGTAGGTGGTGTCAAAGTTTTAAAAATTGAGTATTAGAAGGTTCATAATTTTGAGAAGTACAAAGAAGGAGAAAAGTTACTAAACATCTGTAGAAAGACAAGAGGGTCACATTTTAGGCATGTTTTATTTTTCCTGGGTGGAAACTTCTAAGCAGAAATTCTCTAAAATCAACAATCTAAAATAGGCATGTTCTAACTGTATTACAAATCTACTTTTTCTTCTAATAACTCTTTTTGATTATTGGTTTTCTGCTTTTCTTGTCATACAAGTTTCAATGGTTCCCTAAGGGAGATCTATAAATAAAGTTACAAATTTGTGATGGATGCCCAAAACAAAAGATGAAAATATCCATAATTAGAGAGTGGTCAAATTCTCTCCTTCCAAGACGAATGCCCCACAACTTGTACCTGGAACTGGAACTGACTTATGTCTCTCTTAACTAGTGAGATGGTAAATCTTAAGGTGGTAAGCTACTTCTTAAGCAAAAAAAAAAAAAAAAAAAAAAAATCCTTCTATACTTGATATCTCCTTTACACTTATTCCTAGATCACTAGATTAACTTGTATTTTTTTAATTGTCCCAAGTACGCCATAAATTATCAGAGAAACATTATTAGAGTCATAAAATCATATATGTATATTGGAGGCACCAAAAATGTCATATCCAATATTTCCTATGATTAAACGAACTACAAGGATACCAGGAGCAATGTGCAAGTAAGAGGTGAACTGGTCAACACAGGATCAAACTCAGCCTAATCTCCAGATCATAGGAAGATGGATACTTCAGGCGTGAACATATTAATATGAAAAATTTCACTTGATCCATTTCCAGAAACAAGTTAAATTAGGTTAAGAAGAGGGCCCCTTTACCAAGAGAGAAGAAGAGAGGAATGGAGAGGAAGAGACCAAGTGAAAGCAAGTGGGAAGAGGGGGACAAAAGTGTGTGGGAACAAATTGTTTTATTCAAACAGTTCTTCCAATAGTAAATTTGAGTGTCATCTAGTTCTACTTCATAAATTCAGTTCTAAGAGATTTGTATTCCCTCCAAAAGAAGACTTCTCTGTAATCTTATTAATGTTCACTGACATATAGATTTACTTTACATAGAATTCTGAATTCAAGAACCTCATGTCTCCTTTCCTAATAAATAAAAATTCCAAATGTTAAAATGTCAAACTTATCATCAAAAATTTTAAGAGTTCACAATAAAAGCCAAGTTTTAGTAGATATGCAATGATTCCACCTAACTGTGATATTGCAAAACTCCTGACCATAAGACAGAAGAATCTAGTTCACATTTGGACTGAACACTTCTCTACAAGTGCTGCAATAAAATTACCTCCTAGAGGTAAAGTTTGCTTTGCTTACTTGCAAAATAAGAACTTAAAAATAGCCTATGTGATGTACAGTTAGTTATCTCATTAGTCAGTTCTTTTTATCAAAAAGTAATTAGAGAACAGAGATTTTCTGAAGAAATATATTTCCATCTAACATATAACATGATGTCATAAATAACCAAAAAGTTAGAAAAACACTGAAGATCAAGGAGAAAGCAAAGAGTCATAGCATTGTCAAAAGTAATAAATTATCATCTCCTTTGCTTCAGTGAAAATGGTCCTGAATATAATGTTGCACTCCTCTATGTGGGCCTACCATCTATGAAACAAAGCAGAAGAAAACATATAGCTAACTGCTTGCTTGAAGTTCTAATTTGGTAACATGGGTTTCTTATTTTATTTTCTGTTTTTACAAGTTTGGCTATTTTAGGTTCCATATATAAGTGATTTCATACAGTATTTGTACAGCATGATTTGTGTGTATCTTTGCTACAAGATACTCAGTGCTTTCAAGACTTCTGTGTTTAAAATTACATTCAGCTATTTAGATTTCTTTTCACCTAACTAAACAAAAAGATTTTTTTTCCTTTTCTGGAACTAGAGATATCTATGCAGTTTATTCTATCAGAGTGCTTCTATTTGGAGCTTTCACTGTTTTGTCTTATCTAAGTACACCAGCAGGAAAACTTAAGAATTATGGACCACAGATTACATGCAAACTCAAGCAGCATGCAGTTAACAAAGATTTCATGGCTCTGCAGTTTCCATAATTACATTAAAGCTAGGCATGTTTCTCTTCAAACACCAAAATGTGTTTTTATAAAGAAATTGGTTTCAGGATGTGTCATTAGAAAGTAAATAAGCAAGAATTAAAATGGCATTTACTGTGATGAAATAATGCCTCAGAAGAAGTAACTGAGCAGCTACATTAAAGCACGTTTCAGTCTGAAGGAAAGGACTTTGGAGTCAGGTCCTTTCTGGGCAATGAGCTCAGTTCTTCTACAAACTCGGGCTAAGGTTTCTTTTGGGGTTCCTTATTTATATAGTGACATGATTAAATTATATAATTTTAAAGTTTCTTTCTATTCTAAAGACTCCTAAGCTTAAGCCTTTTTAATGAATTCATTTCTCAGGAGAATTTACATTAACACGCACTGTAGGCCCCCTAAAAAAGGTGTTTAGTACATTCATTTTTAAGAGTTTTATGAATTTTAATGCAGCAATTCTCCAACTTTATTATGCATCAGAACTTGTTAAAGTGGAATGTCCTGACCGCATCACTCCATCATTAAGATTCAGTGGGACAGGGTTGGCCACGGGAGTCTACGCTTTGCATAGTCCTCCAGAAAATTCTGATGCAGGTGCTCTTGGCCCTCACTGAGACCAAACTAGTGGTGTAAGAGAAAGAAAGCAATTTCTTCAAATCCTGGCTTTAATCCCCGAAAAAAACTGCCTCAATGGGATATTAAGACCTTACATTTTTCCTCCTCATGGAAGCCACCTTTAACTACTATACGCACTAACTATTTGTTAGCCCAACATATAGGTTGCCCTTAATTTTTCTGTCAAAAATTTCTGGCTCTAACCAATACTCATTATCTGGACCAATGTCAAGTCTATTCTCAGCAGGTTACAAAATTTTATGATAGAATCCTAGTTTTTTTTTTTTAATTAAGTGTATAGATCTAGATGTTAAAAGATTATTTGAACACATTTAAATATTAGTAGTTATCTCTGGAGGGTTTATTTAAAGTGGGTTTTATTTTCTGGGCATTCTTTATTTTCACTTTCTAAAAAGGCTTTTATATCTTTGGTAATATTTTCTTTAGGAAAAGAGGAGAAAATGAGAAAAGAAGAGAAGGAAAGAGTGAGAAAGAAGAAGAAAAAAAAAGAGGAAGAGGAGATAGTATGTCTGTGTGCAGATGGAGGGAGAGGAGAGGAGAGGAGAGGAGAGGAGAGGAGAGGAGAGGAGACCACACTGGCAACTGCTACAACAGAGACATCATGGAAGACTGAAACACATAGATATATAGTTGTGATACGTTTGGTACCTAATTGCTTAAAGGAAATCAAGAAAGACTTCTTAAAGGAAGTATGCTGAGCTGAGTTTGGTAGCAGATAATAGTATGTAAGCTTTGCAGAAAGAAGGATGGCATAAAGTATCTATATAGTGGCATAAAAGAAAATGGCCTGTTTGGGATCTACAAGTAGTTTGCATGAATAGAGCTTATATGGCAGTAATGTTTAAACTGGCATGTAACCCATTAGTGGACCATAAAGTCAGTGAAGTGGGTCAGGATCAGCATTTTAAAAAATAATAGTATACAAAAGAAAATATCGGAATGCACCACACATCATAAGTGATATTCTGTAAAGATTTTAGTGTGTCTGTGATGTGTGTGTAAACTGGATCATGATGTAAAATACAGTTTTTATTGAGGGTTATGGTCAGAAAACTTTTGAAGCTGTTGTCGAGGTCTGGGAGTCATGAATCTCTTGTGCAGAACAATGGCAGTGCCTCATACTTTGCAAAAGCATCATTATTATTCTCATGTAATGTTTTTAATATTAACTTATACAAATATAGCAATATAACTAAATATAATGTAAAATATAATATAAATATATTTTTAAAAAAGAAAGAAAAAAGAAATAATGAACGAAAGAAAGAAAGAAAGAAAAAGAAGGAAGAAAGAAAAGGAAGGAAGGAAGGAAGGAGGAAGGAAGGAAGGAAGGAAGGAAGGAAGGAAGGAAGGAAGGAAGGAAGAAAGGAAGGTTTTTTATAATTTTGGGTAAAAAGAAGGAAAAATTGTTGATTTGTATTGAGTAAAATGTATTCTCCCCTATCTTTCACAGTTTGAAAGCAAAAATGTTCATTCTCAGTTTATATTAAAATTTAAACTCTGGGTCCAGCTAAATTGCATGGTTTTAATAAATTATATTTTGAGTGTAAAGGGGCTATAAAATTATAGGTGTTTTCAAGGATCATAACCATTGTCTAAGTATTTTATTTGGGGGAAGGTAGTTGAAAAGGGAGTGGAAATGGAAAAGCAATATCAAAAAGCTGGCCCAAAGAAAGTCTTATTAAATCCATGGTCACAATTAGGAGATTGTCTAGGGGGTTTGTTTATGCTTACTTGTATTTCAATGGAATGCCATTGTCACCTCAATGTTTATTACAATGAAAGGATACATATGGGTCAAAACCCAAGAACAAATGTAACATGTTCTAACTGTCATAATGTTTCCACACTTCAGTTTAATGCATCTTGGTGGTAGTTAGCTAAACTTTATGCTTAACATCAAAATAAAACTGTAACTATTAGTAAAAGATATTACTTGAGCTTACAATCCATGTTTAAATATAAGATCAGCCTAGTGCTTCTTTTTTCCTGAATATTATTTTCTAACTAGAAAATATATATTCACATTTCTGATAAATGGTATATCAATTCATTGTTTTTTGACAAATGCATATTCTAAACATTTAAGCACACTGAATATTCTACTACCTACACTTTGAGTTTATAAAAAACTGCGATAAAAAGGCAAATGTCTATATTTTGGGATGTATTTAAATTATATACATGATTTTATTCTCTCATTACTGTATCATACATACTTTGGGTTTTTAAGCATCCAACCATTTGGAACTACGTTCATGCCAGCTTTAACAGATGACTTTATTAAATGGGAAGCATGCAGCCTGCCTACTCATCCTTGGGTGTTCTGACCTTGAAGAAAAAAACATCACTTTATTGTTTTAGCTAAAGTCTAGACTGTGATTCCTCAGTCCAAAATGTGGTTGGATCCATCAGACTTCAGAACACAATCACATTTTGTAAAGAGGAGAGGAATGATTTGTTTATAATTAAAGAATAAGAAAACCAGTTCCTTACACTAATCAAATCAAGGGGTAAATGGGATTTAACTGATGTATTTTTTCAATGACATCATAAGTGAGCAGAAAATAGATAAAAACTAGTCCAAAACTACATTATGTGAAAATATAAATATATATTTTGAGATCACACGCTGACTTAGTGTTCACTGAGTGTGTATGTTCTAGTCACAATGTACAAAGAAGCATAAGTCATGGTCCCTGCTTATCAGAAGCTCTCAGTTTCCTGAAAAGACATTTTGTACCAAGATGGCTCCTCCTGAATGCCAAAGTCTCTCAGACAGTCTATTATGTCTGATAATTATCTATATTTTTTTCTTCCAGCTAGACCTTTTAATCAGTGCATTAAAAATCTGTAAAAGTGTTCTGGCTGGTTTTCCACCTACATCTATGTCAATGCTGAGCTTCTGAGACAGAGGAACACAAAGGAACATCTCTTCCTCCCTTCCTTGCATCTTTCCTTGACTTCCCATTTCCTGTGGACTTTACCAACATGCATCAGGCACACACCCCACCTGTATGTCTCCAGTACTCTCTGGTTGTTAAAGCTCTTCTTTATTTGGAGGAAGAAACCTCAGTCCATTTATGAAAAAATGTAGAAACAATCCCACTATGCATTCACTCACAGGAGAAATCTTCTAAAACTTAAAGCCCTCCAGTAGCTTCCCATTGAACTTAAAATGCAATCCAAACTCTTTAACATGATCTATAAGAATCTATGTGATCTGTTTCTTAGATACCCCTTTCATCTCCTCTTCTTTTCCTCTTCCATTCATTCTTGCCTCATTGACCTTCTCTCTCACCCTTGAACAACCTTATCACAGCCTTCTCTTGAACACAGCTGAATAATAGCTCTTACTGCTTCCTATGCCTGATGCACTCCTCTCAGAATCTTACAAGGATGGTTCCTTCTTATAAATTAGATTTCACCTTATACCCCACCTCAAAGATAACCCATCTAAAGTAAATCCTCTACCCTAGAGTTTATACTAGCAGTACCCTGATTCATAGTACTATCTGAATTTGTATATTTAAGTAAGTACTTGGGATGATCTGTCTCTCTCTACTAGAAGACATATTTAATGAGGCAGGTACCATGTTTGACCTATGTACTTCTGTTCCTCAAGGTCATACACAGGAGAGTGCCTGAACATAAAAGGTCCAGGAAATATTTTTAAACAATTGTATGAATGAACTGGAAACTTCTGCTTGAGCTACAATAAACATATAAAGACCCACTCAGAGTCAATAGCATAGGAGAAGGGGTTGTGGTAAGGAAGGGAAGAGGGAATGGACAAGGTTATGTGACCACTCAGCTTTTGGGGTAGGGTAGAGGAAGAATAAATTCAATTGTAAGAAATAAAATGTGATTAATCTGTGAGAAGTGAAAGAAGTAAGGAATATAAGCCCAAACTCATAGTTCCTTTGGCTTTGGAAAGTATAAAAATCACAATTACTTTATTAAAATAAAAAAATAATAAATTATCATTACTTTATCCAGGTAATTTGTATCTCAGACACTTCACCAACTATTTTGATAATGCCAGGTCTCCTCACCACAAACATACCAGTTGTGCTAGCCATGAGTGAGTTTGGCAGGGAAGGCACTAGGCTGGCAGATGGTCAGGACAACACAATTGCTAAAATGAAGGAGGCAGCCCGAACCTCTTCATGTCAGCACAGCACGGGGGAGAGCATGCATCCAATGAGACCGGTTCCCCTTGTTTACATCCCTCATTCACGTCTTTCAATCAAACAGTACAGATGAGCATAACATTTCAACTTTGAAGCCAAGTCCATCAAACCAAAGAGGTTTTTCTCCATGAATCCATTTTGATTTGTTTGTGGATCTCATTTTAAAAAGGTTCCTACTGAAACATTTATATTGTTGTTCCAGAATCCTTCACAAGAAGAATAAGGTAAAGAGGAAGTGAATTTTCTATACATTCTTCATTGTATGGATTGGTCAAACCAGAAACAGCGAGATGGCATCTCACTGTACAGATTTATTGTATATATTTCTGCATCTCTGTCCATTCTAGGCTATAAAATCCAAGTGTTGTCAATTTTATATTTTCTACTCCCACTCGAAAGGGTATCAATACTGTGTAAACTCATGACTTATAATCCTAGTATAAATATAGTTCAGAAAGAAATAAAATATATCAAAAAATAGTACTAGGAAAGAAAATATGGATTCAACTCATCTTTAATCTTTCACCTTTGGTGTCATTTTCATGATTTTAAAATTCTGTCATAACATCGATATATAAAAAAGTAATAAAGAAAAATAGCCATCTATTTAAATATTTATGAACCCCAAAAATGCTAAATCTATTAAAGAAAATTTTTAAAATAGACTATTATTTGGTTTATGTAGGAGGCATATACATGCCATTTATGAAAGGACTCTATTTAGTCTCATGCTTACACTAAACACTATCATGAACTGCTTACATCAAAGACTGGTTCTTTCAAATCTAAAAATCTAGTGTTTAGCACATAACAGATTCTCAATATGTATTTCATTTGTATGGAAGAAGTTAATTGATTATAAAAGGTCAAGGGTTACTAGATCTATATCTCAAGAAGTTATAGAATCTTCAAACTTGATAACCTCTTAAAAATAAAATGGCCATATGTCTCATATAAGTTCTAGCTATCTGGGGCATTTTCTTGCCTCCTGCCTGGGTGCAGGACACAGATGATTTCCTGAGGGTTTAGATCAATTATTCTATGCTGGCCTTCCATCATGGATCCTATTATATTAACTCCGCTAATGGGCATCAAGTTATGGAGGAGGGAACACAGATGCTTTAGACCACTATCGTTTGCCCATTCTTCATATTTATTAAAATAACTGGGGTCTTTTAGTAATATGGAAAAAAATGAACAAAGTACACTAGTAGGTTGAGAGTTGTGACATCCTGGATGTGACTGAAATAAATAACAGCACCTTTCAAGGATTTTATCTATACTTCAAAGCTCAGTGTGAATGCTGCTGCTTCTTTAATTATCTCTTAAATTGTTTACCTTTTCCTATTCCAGTAAAAAGGAATCTACCACCTCATTCCTTTCTCTTTTTTGTTTCTGTAGCAGTTTGTCCACAATACTAATAAAGTGAGTTGTGCAGGTTTATTATCACTTATTCAGGAGATTCACAATATTTCTTCCAAATTGCCCTAGAAATGGCAAAGTGGTCGTTTATATCTGGCAAAGAACTATGGCTACTTTTATAAAGCAAATTATACTACAGCCAGACAACTAATTTTCAAAATTGAGAACTGCATATAAAAAATACTTTCTCTTCAATGATTCCTCTGGTTTCATTCCATCTTTCATATTACTAAAGATTTTTTTCCCCATCTGGACTATGTATTGAAATTCCCGAGCTCACACTTCTATAGAGCCATGAAAACTTTTCATGAGATTCATAACCATTCTATACACTCTTAGTTCCCCCTTTCCTCTAACACTATTTAAAATAATAATAATAATAATAATAATAATAATAATAACAATAATAATAATAATAATAATCTTTATTGCCTGCCAGAGTGATTGTCATATAAGATATGAAAATATCATGTCTTGTAATGAGAGATTCTGGTTTTGAAATTCCCACAAAATGACATTCAATAAAACTTATCACAGAAATTAAGTGTACTACAGTTTAAAGCATTTAGCTCTTTCATCTCTCCCTCCCTGGCCAACTTATAGAAATTTTAAGAAAATATCCAGGCAATTTTTCAAAAGTTTTTAGGTTATTTTTTTTTAGTGGAAATGGTACGGACTATCATAATTTGTGGGATTTTTATGTGACTTAAATATAGAGCTATTATTTATAAGTTAATACAAAATGGCTTAAGAACATCTTATCATTTAACATAAAAACCTATTTCTGCAACTTATCGATACTGGCCTTTTATTTTATAATAAACTATCTTTTTTACATGTGGCAACTGGGATTATCCTAACTGAGGTGTCAGGCATGTGAATATAGATGTCATTTTTGACATTCCAGTCCAACAGACATCACATAGAGAGAGCTTAGTCATCCCCACAATAGCCTGTCCAAACCTCTAACCCATGAAATCATGAGAAATATTAAAATGTTTTAAGTCACTTAGTTATGGTATAGTTACACAGTAACACATAACTGAAAGAGGGATGTATTCAATTACCATTGTTCTATTTTAAAATAATTCTTTTAAAGTTAAAAAAGGTCAGACCAACACAAATGAATGTAGAATTACTTAACTAGAAGTATTTATTTTTAATGCAGAGGAGCTGGCTCTATATCTTTCCTTGTTGCTTTTCAATGAACTTTCTGCTTCTCCTAGAGAAAGGTATCAATACAGAAAAGTCATTCAGATATGAGGTGGCCATTTGGACAGATGCACACACATCTCTTTCCTATTATATATAACTCAAGGAATAGATTGTAAAACATTTCAGAGGAATGGGTAGACCACATAACTTTCAGAGATATCCTTTCTAAATATTACTTAGAATAACTGAAAAGTCACCTGGACCATACATTTTTTTTTCTTTAGTAAAATATCTATTTTTAAAAACTTACCTTAGCAGCATTACTTCATGGAGTGCCTTCCAAATTAACTGGTCACAAAACAGACATATATGTAACTAAAAGATTTGCCATAGGAGCTCAACACAAAGCTGTTTAAATTAAAGAAATTGGATGCCAAAATTTCTTTAGTTTTTGATATATGTTGTGAAACATTATTCTGACATTAGGAAGAAGATTATGTTGTGCATATCAAGTTTGTATTAAGAAAACAATATTATCTCCATATAAGAGGTCATATATAATAATGAGTGAGAATTCAGGTTCTAGAGTCTGACTTCCTAACTTGAATTCTGGTCTCATCTCAAAGTCGCCATGTTACCTTGAACATGTTACTTCAATTTCTCTGGGCTTCAGTTTTTTCATTTGTAAAAAGAAGGGGAATAAAAATAGCATTAACTAGAGCTTTTGTAGGATTAAATGAGAGTAAACTACAAAAATGCTTAGCATAATGCCTAGTACACAGTAAAAGGTCAGTAAAAGGCAGTTGTCTCTATTCCCTACCGTAGAGGATACAGATCCAACTCCAATGAATACTAACAAATTATTAATGTACAAATTACAAAGAAGGTGAAACCAAATCAAATACATGTTTGACTTTACTGAAGTCACTTATGGATCCATCTAGAAATCATTTCTACTGGTTTTCTGAATAGTATTAAGTTATCGTGACTTATAACCAAAAATGCACATTATGTTCAGAGAGCTTAATCCATAATCAATTGCTGTTCACAGAATCAAAGGCCAAAGAAATCAATAAAATACCCAAAGAAATTTAAATAGATTGAAAAGTGATAAAGGACATAAAGTTTTCTGATCTTTCTATTGACTCTTTAGTCTAAGAAGACAATAGTATTGATATGTTCTCATGAGATTTAGGAACTAAAGGTTTTGTGTACACTGTTATAGTAGGTATGAGCTTCATTATTTAGTGGCATTAAAAAGTTGCCTTTTAAAAATGAAATAGACTATGCTCTGAATACAATCAAACAGGACCATTCCTACAGCCCTGATAGAGGTAAACATATTGCCAAATATTAAAGCCTATAATTTAGAGCTGTCTTTGACTTATTCTGGGTCCTGGAAATCTCCTATTTACCACAAAGAGTAAGGCAGGGGAGGTGAACTTTTGCATGGTACACACTGCCACAGTACAGAATATGCTGTTGGGTAAAAATCCTTCAGCCATCCAGGCTCAGAGCTATGAAAAGAATCTAATATTTAGAAGAGAGTAAAGAAGTAAATGGGGAAAAAAAGTCAACAAAATTGATTACATTTTTATCGGATTCCTTCTGTATGTGAGCTCTGGAGAGACTATGAGAATGCTTGGCTACAGAGTGACAGAAAACTCCAGGGCTCTACCAGAGAGCAAACAAGTTATTAAAAATCCATAGCTATTAGCAAGAAGAAAAAGGATTTAGAGCATTTCTATAGAAAAAAAAAATTGGCCTTCCAAAGCATTTGCAAGAATTAATTAGAATAGTAGATTTATTGGGAATAGAATATTCAATTAGTGCCAATGATAGTTGATAGGTAAGAAAAAGAGAAAATAACAGAAATTATAAACCAAATAGAACCTTAACAGATCTATTCAGTGACTCAAAACAAAAATGGTTTCAATGGTAAAAGTCTAATACTTCATAGATTGAAGAATGCAAAATAATGTATTAGTGACTGGAAAGGATACTAGTACACCTAAATGCCCAGACACATCCTTTCTTAAGCATATTTTCCATTTATCATATATGTAGAATCAGCTGCACCAACATTTAGATTAGGCTCATTATGTAAAATCTCCTCTGTGCCTGGAGATTATACTGTATGACTGGATTGGGTCTTCTTATTTTATACCCTATATCTCAATTTATGTCCCACTTATATAAACCAGAATTTATTAGGTGGAATTTCCTAACATTATATAATTAATATTTCCTAGACATAGGGGAAAATGTTAAGTGCCCCACCAAGTATATTATTACTAAAATGTTTTCTGGATTTTATGTACTTGGAATTATTTTTGCTGCGATTTTTTTTTGGGGGGGAGAGGGAATTCAGAATTTGTCACCCCCATTTTAGCACGATTCTAGCTAGTTCATATCTGAAAAGAAACAGTGTCAAAGAAGAAATCAACTTAAATGAAACTACCCTCAAGCTGTCTACCATGCACTAGCACTAGAAATAAAAAACAGAACTTGATTTAAAATAAATTCTGGCATGATTCCCTCTCTTCCAAAACTTGGCATAAAATATGATTTGGGGAGTAAATGCATATTTTGTGAAGACAGCAGGTTATTTTGGTATCTAGTGGGTGGGGAAAAAATGAACCACAATCATTTCTAGAAGGGCTTCAACTCATGAAGGCCAACAGAATGATCCTGTTCCCAATAAACCACTGAAGAAAACAAAGATGACTCTGTAGTCATTATTATTCACTAGGAAGCTGGTTTCAGAGGTGTTAGCAATAGAAAAAGTTGTTGAGTTATAGGTCATTGGTTAAAGTCATTTTGAGGTTTAAAAGTTTTTTAACTCTATTAAGGGTTATTAGACTTCTATCAAAATTGCTAGTATTGTCAGGAAGATCTTGTTAAATAGGTTAAGGTGTCTACACTCCTCCAACTGACTGTTTCAGTGGTCATTAGGAAAGGCAGCTGGATTGGTCAAGAGGTGCCCCTGTTATTTATAAATTTATTTCAAGATGAAAAGTATTGGTAAGTCTTTCCTCTCTTGAGGAAAGCTGACCCTAAGAGGTCAATAAATGTGTGTGTGTGTGTGTGTGTGTGTGTGTGTGTGTGTGTGTGTGTGTGAGAGAGAGAGAGAGAGAGAGAGAGAGAGAGAGAGAGAGACAGAGACAGAGACAGAGACAGAGACAGAGATAGAGACAGAACTTAAGAGAATGATAATCAGAGAGGCAGAACAAAGAAAAGAAGGACACAGAGATAGAACTCACAGGTCATAACAGGGGTAATTGTTGGTGTTTTATTTTAATTAGACCTAAAAGGCAAGACATTTAGGGGCAACTATAGACAATTACTATTTCATTGTTTGAGTGTTTGATGTTATATACACAATTATATATGTAATTTACATAACATTGATAGCTAAATTAAAGGACTTGGGCACCACAACTTTTTTTACTTATATCGAACACATAATTGGCTCAATTTCCCCTATACATTTCATGTCTAGATAAAAATTCTAGTGAATAAGTGGTTAGGGTTAAGTCCTTAAGAAAAAACAACCTGGTATAATATCCATCATTAGAGCAGAAAAAGAAAATTGAGAAGAAACAATGTTTAATTCTGTTCAGTTCTGGCAACAGTCATGGATAGCCTGCAACTTGCTAAGACCTTAGTAAGTCCAGAAGATAGAGATGCATGAAATACATTCCTGCCCTTATGGAATTCATAGATGTGGGTCTACAGAGAGAGTTGAACAAATTTCCTGTCTTTGTTGTCATAAGAATTTTTAAAAACATTTTTTTAAACACATTTTCACTTTTTCACTTCATTAACAAGTTCTCCAGCCTCCTCTTCCCCACATGCCTGAAGAGTTATCTAACTTTAGAACCAAAAATGAGTGCATCTCTTGGATATAAGCAAGTCCTATTAGGATATTTGGAATGGTTTTACAAGAAACAATTTTATTTTATTAATTGTGGTGATAAAAATTAACAAAGATGCTGACCAAACCATTTCCTATCACCCTCTCTTTTCATTTGCCCCCCTTCCTTCTCCATTGTTTATATAACTCCCCAGGTCTCTTTCCTTCTTCCTTTCTGACATTTCGTTCCACAACTTGCTGCTTCCTAGCCACTTTCCCTCCTTCCCCTTATCTTGAAGTGATGATTCTCTTAGCCCAGAGAGGCACTGTGGTAATGTGGCAGGAGAACTAAAAATGAGAAATTCTGACTTGTAGTCCCAGCACTACCAGTGACCTCCTCGCCGTCTTGGGCCTGGGCCAGCTCTAACTCTCTTACCTGCACTCTCTGGTCTCTGCCTGCAATGGGCTAGGGTCCTGGAAAGTGCTCTGCTTGCTACCAGGGCAGGAGCTCAATCCCTCCCCAGTGTTAGGCCAATCTACTTAGTTCTTGGGTGTAGATTTTGTTGTTAACTGTTCATTCAGTTACATAGTTGGCCTAATGTATAAGACAGTAAATAACCAAAAAGTAAATTTCTTCAATGTGCTCTTACTGAAAAGCAGCCTGTGGTGGGTAGTGTTAATAATTACTTCGAGAGATCTTTAAGATGAGTCTATGCTTTCCTATGTGTCTATGAATAAAATAAAATCTGTACTCAAATGTTTGTTTTTAATCTTAGTAAATGTTCCTTATAATCATAGTAACATGTTTAAAAGGCATATTATGAAAAACAGCAGTCGAAGGCCCCAATACTTCATGTAACTTCAATTTTAATGTCCATATTTCTCAATAATGTTTTTCTTCTATTTCTAATTGGTAAATTTTAGGCATTATCAGTTGGCTTCCTATTATAATAGGGGAGGCTTGAGCATGATGATACCTTCACACCAGTTTTCTTTCCCTCTAAACTCTCAATGAAATCACAGCAAAAAGGCACAAGCGTCACTTAATCAAATGGTCTGTTTTACATTATAACTACGTGACTATTTTTCTCTATTGAGAAAAGTAGTGTCTCCTTGGTTGGTTATCTTTTACATTTTCTTGTAGTGAATTTTGTCATGTTTCATCTGCTTCATAATTTTATAGACTTGGTTAATTTTTTCTAATCCTTCCATAAGCTTCTTACCACTGTTATCATTTGGTCAAATACATCAGATAATCAAATTGTTTCCTTCATTTCCACCTTTTGTGGTATCTGATGTTTTCAAGTTCTGAGACTTTATGAGGTGCAGCAGGATGGATCTACCTTCTCCTTGTACCTGAGATACAGCCACTGCTACCTGGCAAGTCAGTGTCTTTCCCTGTTGGAAGATTGTGTAAAGCATTTATGTCTTCCCTGTTCTCTTTGTCTCTTTATCTCACTGGGGGTTTAGTGGGTAGAGCAGAGAAATATTTGTATTCGAACCTCTCTGTTTAACTAGAAGTCTCCTTTCCCTATATTCTTCTGTATTTTATTTTTATTTAACAAATTATTTTACAAACTCTATTACAATATTATATGTGTAATGGAGCTCCTACGTGAGAAAACTGGATGAATAAGTGGTTTTAGTCAGGGAATGTGCGTCTTATTTTAACTATTTAAAAGAATGTGACCCAGAGAGTAGTCAAATGACCTGGAATGGAAGGTGAAGGTCACTGATGATACAGAGGTCAAGGAAATGAGAGGTTAGGAAGTTATATAAACCATTTCTCCAGGTAAGAAAAAACATGTTTGTGGAAATCTGTTATGGCAGCAATGAAAAACTAATGCAGGGGATAACCCTCATTTTTCCTAACTAGCTGCTTGAAAGTGTGTGTGTGTGTGTGTGTGTGTGTGTGTGTGTGTGTGTGTGTGTGTGTGTACAATATACAAGCATCCACCTCATTTTCTTTTCACATTACACTTTAATAATGCTTCATTCAAACACTGCGATCTTTCTGAATCATTCTTGATCTGGTTCCTGGGCATTGTAGTTTCTTCTTGGTTAGATAGCCTGGCAAAATTGCCTATTTTTTTAGGTAGCAAAATTTCAAGGGACGGTCATTTATCAAGGAGTTAAACTGCTGGTATTGTAATAGGATAGTTCATTTTCTTTATGGCAAATTTCTAAACCCCTCATTCATAAGTAAACTCCTTAAACTGAACTTCTTTTAGAGATGTGAGAGCTCAGCACACATTTCTTACTGAAAATCAAACATCCCATTGCCTAAAGGATATGTTTGCCACTCAAGGACTTGGAAGAAAACATTGCTTCCTCCTCTTATTTTTCTATACGAAGAAAAGCCTGTGTGGGCTTGCTGACTAATTCGCATTTGAGTTCTCCAGTTCTGATTCTGATTTTTGAGCCAAGGAGCAGTATTAAATAGCTTAATTTGAGGTTAAAAGCAGTCAAATACAATAAACACCATTAGAAGTCTTTCTTTTTTGGGAGACAGCTACTGAAAATATATTAACTGGAACTGTTACATTTGGTCAGAGAAACAAAAGGCTATGAGACTATGAGACTATGAGATTATGAGACTATGAAATTATGAGACTATGAGATAGAATGTTGTTTTGGGTGGAAAATCAACATGCGAAAGACCTTAACAGGAGAACAAATGTGTTCTAGATAAGAACACAGCCTCAGTGTGCAAAGACTCATCTTTTAAGAGAGATACTGTTATGAGTAAGAGAGACCAAGCATCTGGGAGATGAAAGGGCCTGTAGATATAGAGAGTAGCTTGTTCAAGTTGTAAAGATGAGACTCAAAGGGATAGATGAATCTAATAAAAGCCACATAGAAAAGTCAACAATTTCTAGCCCATAAACTCACAGCACCTTTTACTGTCTCCTTTCCTCATACAACCCAACCCATACTGTGTCTCCTGCTTCACTCACTCCACACCATCCCTCCTTGCTTACTGTACCTGACACCATGTTTCCTGCTCTGGCTTGGATGATTGTGGTGGAAGAATATGACAGGAGCCACAACAGGAGTCCAACAGGTCAGGGAGCACATATGAGTGAGAATCTAAAATGATAATGTTCCCCTAAGCAGAAAAAAAAATTTTTGTTTGGAGATATAATAACCTCTCCTTGGTTATACAGGGTTTTCTATTTATACTCACATCCAGCAAAAACGGCAAAAAGAGATTTTATCCAAACAACCTTTTTGAGCAATGAGAAAGGAAATGAGCATTATTCATATTATTCTAAACTTTAAAAAGTAATGATTATATTGGAATTAAAATGACTCGTAGTAAGGTTATTGTTAAAATAGAGAATGGTTGCATTAGATTTTCACTCAGTTTAAAATAAATATAGGCAGAGTTAGAAAAAAATATTTGCTAGCAATGTAAGAAATATTTATTTCTCAAGTTAACACATCAATGTTCTTCTCTGAGACATGCAGGGAAGACTGTATTAAAATACAAAAAAAAAAAGCAAAAAAATATTGTTTTGCTGAGAGGACCTCTTGACATAATTTTTTTCCAAATCACTTTCTCAAAGTCAGTGACTTATCTTATAATCTTGTTTCATGAAGCATCTTTAAAAAGCTAACCAATTGTCTGGTTGACTTCATGTATTCCTTTCACAATATAAATTAGTAACTGTAATCACTTTGAACTTAAAAACATATTGTACTGTATGAATTTCAACTCTTTGCATTAGAATGTCCCAAGTACCTATCTTTTGTTACTGAATATCAAATATGACCCACATGTTCATTATTAGCCATCAAAATTTAATTTTCAATATTTTCTATAATTTGCATGTCTTATGCAAAAAATAAAAAACCTATAAATTTAGCATCATAAATTAGGACTCTCTAAGTTTTACAATTTAAAATGGTTCAACAATGATTTTTACATTGTTCTAAAATGTGGCTTGAAAATATTTGCAAGAGCTTGCATGGCCGCTTCTAGGTCTCTTTCCTTACTGCCCTTCCCCACATAGGAACTCTGGACACATGCACACACACTTGCACACACACACGCAGACTCAATATAGCTACTACCTCCCAGTGAAAGTAGAAGACATCTGTTTTACAAATCAGTCTTAAATTCTAGCTCATTACTCTGTCCTCTAGGGTAATCCAGAAGATATGTCATAGAAACTTTGCTTATTGACTTCAATAAATAGAAAAATATTAGTATTTCTTTAACCCAAAGTCTGTTGTAACACAGCAGCTATGGGCTTTGACATTTCTCTAGGATTTCTTCACAACCTGGAATCAAATTTCTAGATAGCCCCTTATCAGTTTAAATAGTTAGATAAACTATCATATAAATAGAGAGTTAACAACGTGGTAATCTGATAAGTAATAATATTCCATTTAAAAGACATTTACTGAGTACCTGGTTATGATTCAAGTACTTTGCTAGGTTCTGGAGAGTATAATAGAATGGATAAGAATCTGTAAATAGTACTAATTAACTCTTCAATAAAATATCAAGGCACATCTTAACCCTATCTTACTTTTTATACCAAAATAAACTTCAGGTAGATGACAGATGGGAAAACAAAACAAAACAAAAACAAACAAATGAAAATAACAATCTGGTTTACTGGCTTTCTAAAATTTCTCTATGAAAATAAGGACAGTTTTAATAAATACTGTTGAATATATGGGTTGAACTATGTCCTCTCCAAATTCATATATTAAAGTCCTAACCCCCAGCACCTCAGAATATGATCTTGTTTAGAAACAGGATCATCACAGATATAATTAGTTAAGCTAGAATAAGATCATACCGGAATAAAATGGGCCCCTAATCCAGTATGTCTGATATTCTTATAAAGAAGGGAAATTTGGACATAGAATGCACACAGGGAGAATGCTACATGAAGACTGGTCCTATGCTGCCATAAGGCAAAGAATTACCAGAAGTTAGGAGAGGGTCCTGGAATTGATCCTTCCCTAGCACCTTTGGAGGAAGCATGGTAATGCTGACACCTTGAATTTGGACTTCTTGCCTCCAGAACTTTGAGACAATAAATTTCTGTTGTTCAAGTCACCAAGTTTGTGAGAATTTGTTACAGGGGCCCTAGTAAAAAGAAAACCATTCTAAGCAAATATAAAATTTAGAAGCAACAAAAATCATTGATAATTTTAGGTACTTTTTTTTTAATCTTATGGCAAAGGAAAACAAAACAAACTAGAATGTAAAACAAAAACTTCCTGTTTTGGAATTTCAGTGGAGGGTCCAAAGCTGAGGAAACTAGTATTAACTGTCCTCATATACAAACCATTCTAGGTTATCTATGCAGGGTCTGCAAAGGGAGTGATCAATACCGAATTCTGCCAAGATTATCTCACCCCCGACCATCAGTCTACAGGGGCTGAGAGAGAATTCAGGGTGACAACAGGTTCTTTAGAGATTAGAGAGAAAATTGTTAGAGTGTTGTAGAATTTTCTTGTTCCTTGACAGAGCTGTAATGAAAGATGCTTCAAAAAAACCTTCAGAAAGAAAATCCAGGTCTTCTGGGGCTTGGGGAATATAGAGACTTTTCCTTCAAATTGATCCTATAGGCAGAAAGTTGATGGGAGCAAACTGCCTAACAATGCCACAGGCTGAGGACACAAGGCAATTCTGTGAGACCTGCTAAAAGAGCTGGGCTTCAGCTGAATGGAAAGGAACCAGCACAAGAGAACCTTCTGGAAAAGAAAGTTGCTGCCAGCGGTGGTATCACCAAAGTGGGAAACTAAAAAGCCAAGAAAGAATCACTGAAAGCTTAGAAGATACATTCAACTCAGATTCACCATGAGAAATATCTTTAATAGGAATCCCAGACTTTAAATGATCAAAGCCAACAATTTATATAAGAATAATTGGGGTTCTACTGATTTGGGTTTTGATACTTTCTTTTGGTAGTCATTTACTTAAAAGGCAAGTTAAAAAAAAAAGCTGAAAAGACAAATGGTCTCTAGTAGGAGATGCTGATGGGGTGTTAAGAAGCACATTTCCCTCATTTCAGTGTAACTGTGACTCCAATTTGCTATGCTTGAATGCCTGCCATGTGTGGAGATGAAGCAATGGCAACCTTTTCTGCTGAGAAAATTTAAATAGCAGATGGGAGAAAAAAACAGAAACTTAAATTATAATATACAGAAAGTTTAAATTGTCTTTACAAAGGCATCTTAAAAGTTTTTTTTTTTTTTTTTTTATGCCTACAGCACCTGGTTTTCCTAGGTAGTCTCTCATCTAAGTACTAACCAGGCTTGACCCTGCTTAGGCTTCGAGATTAGACATCAGGCTTGCATGGCTGTAGACCATGGACCATGGCTCCACTGGGGCATGAACCCAGGACCTTCTGAGTGTAAAGCGGATGTGCTAACCGCTACACTATGGAACCACGTCCTCTTAAAAGTATTTAACAAAGAGTGTTATTAAAGAGATGGGAATTAAGTAAGATTTTAGCCATGTAAATATTGACAGAGATAAAGAAAATCAGGTTTGGAGAAAAAAGTTTCTCTTTTTAAGAGATATTTCATATCATCTGAAATTTAGTCTTAAAGAGCCTAAATTACTAGGATATGGGATAGACACAAAGCCATTTTCATGAAGAAGTTCTGTAGAAAGGTACATACTGAGGCAAACCTTGGTTGAATGAGCATGAGAAAGCTATTTTAAATAACAGATATGCATGAGCAGTGGTGATAAGGCTTTTAGATTCAACTTAAAAACCTGAGTATGATCCCACAGATGCTGGATTCACCACTAGGTCTAAGAAACACAATCAGAGGAATCTTCTGAACCCCCCCAAAAAATAAATGGAAGTTCATACAGTCATTTGGTTGTTTATCACATAACTCAGGAGTAAGTCAGACTACAGATTTGTAAAGGCTTATTTTTTTAATGTGTTGTTTTATCTCAATACATGCCCTAACTTCAAAGAGAATTCAAATTTCTAAAGATCAACTAAAGATCTTATACTTCACATCTTTACCTTCTAAGGTATCTTAAGTTTCACATCTTCTAACACACTGTAACCTTCAGGAAAGGTCTCCATGAATTTAAAATGCACTGCGTTATTCCATGTAAAGCGTCTTAACATGCAAGTTGAACTTTGTGCTATTGGAAAGTGGATTGTAATGTAAAGTAGCACATTATTTCACTCTATTGAGCACACAGGCTCCTGTACCTTCTCCATTTGTAGGTCAGCAGATCTTTTTGACTGTCATCACATATTTTTCACATGGATTGAGTAGGAAGAATTATTTCTTAGCATCATGCACATTTTCTCTTGTGTAAGAGAAAGAAAAAAGTTTCCAAGTAGCATCCATTAGACACTAGTTGTTTTAGATTCAACCATATTCTTTAAAGAGCTTTTAATAAAAAACCCAGGACTCATCAGATTTACTGAAAAACACATTGATATACATTTTCAAATGACAACAACTTAAGTTCCAAAATTTTTCCTAATGAAGAAAATTATGTTCTGGTTTCTAAATCTATTTGTAATAAATACAGAGATTTTTCAGACAGAACATAAATAATCATCATTCTTATTAAATAACATACATTCGACCCTTGGAAAACATGGGTTTTACCTGCATGGGTCCAGGTCAAAAATTGAGAATTTTTTCAATAAATACTGTAATTGTATTTCCTCTTTCTTATAACTTTCTTAACATTTTCTTTTTTCTTGCTTATTTTATTATAAGAATACAGTATATAATACATATAATATGCAAAACGTGTGTTTATCGATTGTGTGTGTTATTGGCAAAGCTCCCAGTCAACAACAAGCTATCAGTAGTTAAATTTTGGGGAGTCAGAAGTTTTACATGTATTTTCACCTGTGTAGAGGGTGAGGGGGTTGGTGACCCTGACTCCCTACTTGTTCAAGGATCAACTGCATATCATATCACATGAAATAATCTCAACTCTGACCCCAACATACCATTTTTTAGTTCTCTGTCTAAATGTTCAGTTTATTAGGAGTAAGGTTTTATTCTGAAAGAGGCCAACACTTTGTACCTTCTCAAAATCACACTCACTTATCTATTCTACAATTTGCCTGTACTATCTCACCAGCCTGTTCCCTAATCCACTAAATGTACTTTAATAATTTATTGATTTGTGTCATCTATAAAATAATTTCTATATACACATATTTCTTTGATTATATATTTCTTGTGCCAGTACTCCTACATTTATGTCAGGAGTAATGAGCCCTCTTTGTATTAACTCCAAATGCCTCTGAGTTATTATAGACAAAATCAGGTGAGACACTGTCAGGCCTTGCCAAACAGAGGCAGATAAACAAAAAGTATCTGAAAATAACAGAAATTTTTGATGGTCTTCACTTGAAAACATAATGTAATAAAATACAGTCCAAAGCCCCTTCCCCAACCCCCCAAACTGCACCCCAACAAATGAGTAACTGAAATTTTGAGAGGCAACATAGAGCAGTGGAAATAATCTTTAAAATCAGACATCCCTGGATCAAATCCTATGAAACTATGTTTTGTTTGTTTGTTTGTTTTAATTCTTATAGCACAGGAATAATCAGACTTACTTTTAGGGACTATCAAGATGATTGGAAATAATATATATGTAACTGGTTTGTTGAGGAGAAGAAAGGAACCAAACTCACTTCCCTACTATAATTTTCCAAATTGGAACAGGCTTGATAGGGGGAGAAACTCTGAATTAGACCTCAAATGAACATTTTGTTTTAGATCAGGTTGGATTTTCTAATACCTAAAGGTGATTTACTCTAATAACCTCAAACTAATCAAGAGAATTCTTGGGAGCTTACAAATTATCACTAGGGCAGGGAAAGGAACATAGAGTATGTTTTAAGAGTTGTGGGTTCCATCAAGATAGTCTATTCACTAAATAGATTTCTCAATGCAAAGAACCTTGCCTAATGCCTAGAATACAACACACACCCTTAAAAGTTTTCTATTCTAATATATAGTAATCTTGCCCATCCCCAAGTTCTCCTCACCTCCAAAAAACCCAATTCCAAAAACCTAATTTGTTTATTGAAATTAAGTACTTACATATATTCTTGGAATGTATATAGAAATATTACTTAGACTAGTAAAGTCAAGAACAACTGAATAACTAACTGAATGGTGGTGAAGTCCAATAAATAACAATTATTATAGATAGTTTAATCTTTTCCTAGAATCTGGCTCTCCTCTGCTCTATCTATCTGAAAAAAATGTATGATGGCCAGAGCTTTAGCATGAATTTGATTTCATAGATGTCATTCCATATTGAATAGATGTGGCACATGAAGCACATTCTGAATAATCAGGTCAAACCAAGTCATTGGTGGAAATGAGACCCAGGATTTCTGACTGACCATGAAGCTGGCCAGTTTCTATAATGTGGTCAATAAAATAAAAATGCCTGTGCTGTCATACGAAGCAGGCATAAGGCCTCTGTTTAACTGCTTTCACATAGTTACACATCCAGCATATTGCTTAAACAAATAAAACTGCAATTATATATTACCTAGATTTTAAGATGATAAATACATAATTTGTCTTTGATAACATTTCCACATTTTTAAGCATGTTTTCATATGCATTTTAACTTTTTCTTATGTTGGAAATGCATAATTACATAATGTTGCTCTGAAATTTGGCAGGTCCTTAAGAAAATTGGCTAATGTAGAATATTACACATTCAGCATAGCCTAGGAAGTCCAAAATCACACAAAAAAGGGAAAATAGTTGAAGAGAAATGTGTCTTTTCCATAGATGTTCAGAACAAATCACTGCTGTTGTTCAGCAATTATTTTTCTCAAACTATATCTGAGCCAAGGTTTAAAATTTTTTTTTAAATCCACCCTTTGGAAACAGCCTTATTTTAAAAAGTGTACATAGACTTAGAATAGAGGGCTTTATCACTGGCCTTTCCAGAGGGCCATGAATAGGCACCAGAGATACCTGGGCCATTGAGATGGCATGCTGTTTGGTTATGCTTGTGGTGGTAGTGTGAGTGGGAGAGGCAATGATAATAACTGCCATTAGATTCTCAAAAGATTTTATGATTCTCCCTTCTCCCACCAAAATATAAAAATAAATAAACCAGTCCTGAGAATACTGAGATAGGTGGAAAGATGATGTGGATATGTGCATTAATGGGATCTCAATCTGGCCTGTATGAATAGTATTTAGGATTGTGACAAACTCTAATGCCAGGATCAAGCAGGGATCACACTGTCACGTTTCACTCATTTGATCTTTTTAACTCTGTGGAGTTAATGATAGATCCATTTTGCAGATGAGAAAAGCAAAAGCACAGAAAGGACATGTCACTTGCTAGAGATCAAATTAATTATCAGTGGAGCAGACATGTGACCCCAGGCATTCTCACTCCTAAGCCAGTGTACTTAAACAGCTAGATCTTCCTGACTTCTGAGAGCTTCCAGTTAATCTTGGAACTCGAATTTATAGCATCACTGTTAGTTGTACCTTAGATTTCGGGCTGAGGGAGCTTGTCTGGAAGTAGGTTGGATGTGAACTAAGCCTATCCCTCTGTGCTAACTTCCCTCCAAGTTCCAGCAGCATCTGGGTGTGGTCTGATGTGACTTTGGCAGCAGGCTCTTTGAACATGGGGCTCATGTTGAGAAATTCTCAACAGGAGAATTTCTCTCTTTCTATAAGAGGAAATGACACCAAATGGGACCTCATTTGGGATGGGGATTTAATTTCATCAAGGACAAATTTGAAGTCATCATTTCCTTGAGACTACAATTAAAAATTATACACATCTACTGAGACATAGAATGTAGAAAAATACTATGGGACTCTATCATGGAAACCCATAGGAGACTAGAATAAGAATAAGGAGCCCCTAATGCTGGTCCTGGTTTAGATACTAGCAGGGATGACTCTCACCTCTCAGCTATAGTGTTTTCACTTACAAAATGGTATAGTAAAGTAGATGCCTTGAGGTGTTAAAATGTAATGATTTAAGACTTGACCCTGATGATGCCTCATAACCACATACTTCATGTTGGTTCAGAAGCTTTGATTTTGTAAAGTTACGGGATCCTCTCCTAGTAGGGGACTAGGCTGTGAGATTCATTAAAACTATTAGTTGAGTTTAATAATAATTTTGTGGAATGCTCAAGTGCCAAAGAAATCTTCAGTTATTTTAAGGTTAACTAGAATTCCAGAAGGATATTAAAATGTAATTTAAGACTAGGTCCTCAATTTGCCTTCGAGGCTCCTAACTTTCTGCCCCTATATCCAAGTTGCAGATAAATTCTAGGTAGTGTGAAGCATTTTTTGGCAAGCTAATTTCTCCTTTTATCTCTGAGGTTCAGGTCAATTTGCTCCACTTAATGGTCTAATTACTTTTCTCTAAAGAGGAAAGGAAGGAACACAACTTAGCATAGATTGACTTTTAAGGCAGGCAATTGCAATAAAACAAATTAATGAAACCATCTGTGCCAGGGGGATATAATATTAATTTCAGGTTGTACATAGGTAAGCTATGTTATATAATGGTAGCATCTACACTGGAGGCATATCTACTTAACCCAGTGTCTCTTCATAGTCTACATCTATTTTACAAGAATCAAAACTGTTTCTCTTATGAAAAGTTTCACTTATTTAAGCCCAATGTGAGGTGGAGACTAATAATTACAAATCAATATAATATGCAGAGGATATCACTATAAACAGGTATCAAGAGTATTTTAGGAGTTAAGCTTGGTTATGATAAATAAAATTCAAATTTATACAAGCAAATTTACACTGACATTATTAAAGATGCATTTTTAAAATGCTATTGATTCTCTTAAGAAGCTTTTGGAAAATGGAACAATATACCTCATGGGGCTGCCATGAAGATTAAATGATACCTATAAAATTCTTAGAAACTGACATATACATGTAGTGAATTTTCAAAAAGTGATACCCATTTCATCTCCTCAGAATTTTGTTTGGCTCTATATAACAGGCAAACAGAAATTTAGAGTAGGCAGCCAAGCGCTAGTATGAAAGCTCCAGGATGCCAGTAGGGCCCCAGCCTTCCAACTTCCATTTGGCTTTGTCCTAATGGCTCCTACACTTCCAAGCTTTACAAACACACTCTAGAAAAGGAGGAAGCAGAAATGGCAAAAAGCACTATACAGCTACGTCTCTTCTTTTATTTCTTTAAATCAGGAAAACAATAAGATTCTCAGACACTGCCTGAGACTTCTGGTCACATTCCTCATGCTAGAACGTGGTTATAAGTCTTACGAGGCAATATTGAAGAGTCTTTTGATTTTCAGTTTGATGGAAAGCTAATGAATGGTTTTGAAGAGGAAAGTAATATGATTTGATGTATTTTTTACTTTTAAATTTTGAAATTATAATAGATTCATATGCAGTTGTAAGAAATAATATAAAAAGATCCTGCGTACTGTCTCCTCAGAGCCCCCCAATGGTAGCATCTTACAAAACTATAGTACAATACCACAATCAGGATATTGACATTGATAGTCAAGATACAGAACATTTCTAAGACCACAAGGATACTTCATGTTGCTCTTTTATGGCCATATACACTTCCCACCCCCTCCTCTGTCCCTGACCCCTAACAACTACTAATCTGTTCTCTATGTCTATATTTTGTTATTTCAAGAATATTATATAAATAGAATCACATAGTATATAATCTTCTGGGACTGATTTTTTTATTCAGCATAAATCTCTGGAGATTCATCCAGGTTGTTGCATGTATCAATAGTTCATTGCTTTTTGTTGCTAAGTAATATTTCATGGTATGGATGAACTATAGTTTTTAACTATTATCCATTGAAGGATATTTGGGTTGTTTCCAGTTTGGGGTTATTAAGAATAATGCTATTATGGCATTATTTACAATAGCCAAGATAGAGAAGTAACCAAAGTGTGCATTGATAGACAAGCGGATAGAGAAGATGTAATACATATATACAATAGAATATTACTTGGCCATAAAAAACATGAAATCTTGCCACTTATGACAACATGGATGTACCTAGAGGGTATTATACTAAATGGAATAAGTCAAAGACAAATGCCATATGATTTTTCTGTCAAATTGTTTTCCAAAGTGATTGTTCCTGCCAGCACAGTATGATATATTCGGTTGTTCTGCAACTTGGCACTGTCAGCTTTTAGTTGTTTTTTATTTTTGTTTTTACTTTAGCATTCTAATATCCCACTGTGGTTTTAATTTAGATTCCCCTAATGACTAATGATATTAAGCATCTTTTCATACCCCATTGGCCATTTGATATCTTCTTTGATGAAGTGTCTGTTCGGGTCCTTGCTTAAGTGACGTTTACTTTTAGCTAATATATTAATGTCATCGATAGGTTCTGCAATTTTAAGGGAAACACTCTATAACAAAACCAATTTTCTCAAAGGCTAATTGTTATAAACAAGAACTAAGTACCATCAGTGATAACAAAATCATATTGAACAAAATGATAGTATTTTAGGACCTGCTGTAGCTACATTTGGGTAATCTTTCTTTCCCTGTCTAATTCACCCAACTAAATTGGGTTAAGTTTTAATATTTTAAACTTAAAATTCTTAGGAGGAAGTCAACTAATTTCTTTAAAAATTAATTTTCCAACAAATAAGGAAGAGATTTAATCCAATCTTCTTTGTAACATGTGTTTACAAGGCAGAATGTTTGTGCCAGGGATAAGCCTGCTATTCTTATCACTTTGATCTGAACTGATATTAATTTTACAACCCATATTTCCTACTGAAGTTAAGCTATGCATTAGTCAATGATGTCTTACCTCTACAAATACAATGTCTACATATATAAGTACAGAATAAAGCAATCATCTAAATATCTTAATTCCCTTAATCATACCTTCTTTTTAATTTAAAGGAGAAAAATAATAAAGCAAAAGAATGTCTAGCTTCTACCCTCTGTGTACTCTGCAAATTTAGAGATAAAACTAGTATCTATTAGTTAAATAGAGTGAAATATTCCATTGTTAACTAGAAAAATGCAGAAGTACTTATTTGGATAATTTTGACCAAAGAAAAACAAATGGCTCTTTCTCTAATATTCTCTATCCCATCTTCCCTCATGTAGACACATACAGATTCTTCAAGGCAGTGTCCCCTTAAGGAAAGAATGTGCTATGTTGTATAATCATTGGCTTTAAAAAATCACTTATTGGGTCAAAATTTATACACATTAAAACACACTCATTTTTGCATACAATTCAATGAGTTTTGACAAATATACACTTGTATAACTACTGACACAATCAAGAAATAGAGTATATCCAGCATCCTAGAAATGTTCCCTCACATCACTTTGAAGTCAATCTATTCCAACTCCTCACCCAGGAAACCACTGATCTGATTTCTATCACTATAGCTTAGTTCTTTGTCTGTTCTATGATTTCCTATAAATGGATTCTTACAGGATGTGCTTGTTCGTATCTGGCCTTGCTTGTTCTGCATAATGTTTTTGAGATTCATCCAGCTTATTAGATTTAAATCCAAGCACCTCTTTATAAACTGTATGACATTTGAACCAATTACTTAACCTGTTTTCTCAGCTGAGAGATGGTCTTATTTGTACCTTTCTTATGAGGTTTTCATGAGAATTAACATCAAGGTGCCTGACTTGGTGCTCTAGCATGAAATCAGTATGAATATAAGTAATGTAATTTACATCATTGAATATTTTTTCTTCACTCCCTTTTGCTACTAAAAAAAAATAATAATTTTGGAGCTGCTGCAAGCTTTATTCCCATTAAATGAGAGGAATCAACATATAGAAAACCCTATAATTATAATTTTTATTATTAAACATGGATACTTCCCTAAATTCCTGCCTCCTTCTACCTGTCTCCTGTTATCTTGAGCAAACTGGCAGCAGAGAGATCTACTTTCTCTGCCCTAGGTCTCATTCTGCCCCTTTCAGAGTCAAATGATGTTCTTTTTCCTTCACCCAGAAACAGAACAAGAGAGCAGGATCAAAGGCCTCCAAGGTCCTTTTCATAAAAGGGTCACTGTAAATAAATAAATAAATAAATAAATAAATAAATAAATAAATGCAAAAATCTTTCCTGTTTTCTAAAAAGTATCTCATAATTCCTGATGTGATTCCATCAAATGGGGAACTGGGATGTGAGAAAGGAAGAGCAGTAGGAAGGGTTAAATATTTCCTCCCTGATTATTTGCCTCTGCCAAATATCTTCTTACTTATGCTGGAAAATGATGGATATTCTAGTTTCTCTTTGCTTTTACCACTTTTCATCCCAGTTTGGATGTGTTTTCTTCCTCTTTTGTCTGTACTTTCCTCAGTTGTGCATCCATGATAAATATGAACATGCACTCAGAGGAAGCTGGGGTGACAGGAGGTGTTACAGGGAATCTAGGGTTCCATCAATTAGCAACTCTCAAGAATAGGGTTAATGGATTTAGTTAACTAGCATTGTTTTAACTTTCTAAAAGGCTTATCTCTTACAGATGCCCTGCCTGCTCAAGCATCACCATCCACTGGGTACGGCCAGGTCACCAACTGAAAGACAATTCTCATGTGTTTGATCAAAGTTAGATCTGTTTCAACTAAGGCTTCTTCAATCAATCAGCTGCAGCTCTATTTGTTCAGATTGTGTGTGTGTCAGCAGTGGGGAGAGGAGTCTTTAACATGAATTATTAGAGTGACTTAGTCAGACATACAAAGGCAAATATGAAAAAATGTGCACAAAAATTAGTTTTAAACAGCCAATGTTTGGTCCCAGAAAATTGATAATTCTTTTTGGTTGATAAACTGTTTCACTATGAATGAAAAATATATGTCTAATTAAAATAGATATATATATTAGAAATCATATAGCAGGAAAAAAAGTAAGATATGGATTCATAATTCCAAATAATATTTTGATGCATTCATTAACAATTCTTGAACTTGATTATTTTACTAAGTATAATTTGTTGTAGGTAGCAAAGTTCTAATGAGAAACCCATGAGACATGACAATACATTAAGGTATACTTTAGCTTCTATTTTTTCTCATGCTAACTAATATCCTATTATTTATTTAATAAGAGAAATAAAATACTCATAATTATGACTTTAATGGGACTTGGAAATAAGACATGAATTTTAGAGGGAGCATGAATATTATCACATTTTAATTTTGATAGACCATGTTATTCAGATATTTCTCTGAATATCTCTGTGTCAGAGGTTGTCAGTGTTCCTCTACATCCTCCCAACCCCATACATCCAACAATGGAATGTGAGGGAGGTGAGTCCTATCCATTGCAGATGAAAGTTGTGTATGTTCCTTCTCCATGTTCTCTCTTCTCCTCATGGTTTAAAAACAAACAAACAAAAAGTAATCTAAGCTGGTGGATTTATAAAATAGAAATAGCCTAGGCCTTGACATTTGAGGTGGGGCACAGAAAAACTACTCAACCTGCTTCAGACTATCATGTGAGAAAGAAATAATCACACACAAAAAAAGTGTACTGCATTGTCATTAAGATTTTTAGGGTTGGTCTATAGTGTTATCATTAATTACCCTGACTAATGTACTCTCCTTGTCACATCTGATTTATGTGATAAAATGTGGTTGGTATTTACAGATTATTTACAGATCCAAATCCAGGAAACCACAGGCAAATATCTTTGTAGATCCATTTATAGCCTTATCTTATTGCTGTTTCTCCATGGGGTGGGAGTGGGACAGTTCTGAAAAGGGGTAAATATTTCACTTCCTGTGACAGAAGTTTATACTTTTAGAAACAGTCAGTCTCTATATCATCTCTTACTTTTTAAATCCCAGGCAAAGTATAACAATTAGAATTTCTATAATGGACCGATAAAATCTCATGGATTTAGGGAATCTTATAATAGGTTTCACATTAAAATAAGTTTCGCATCTACTTTACATAGATGGGAACAGAATATTATATTGTTTGTGTTTGTTTCCTTTTTGTTTTTTGTAACCCAAGGTAATCACCTTGGGATATTAAGAACTTTAGGAAAGAGGGGACCATCATGAGATCAGCGACCAGGGAATTAGAACCAATTTGTAGCTGCTTGAAAAAAAATTCATTTTATTATTTCTTTGAAAGCCTAATATTGGCAAGACTTAAAAGTCTTTGTTTTTCTATAAAAAAGCCAGCTGGGAAATGAAGCTTGGTTCTGCCAAAGGAAAAAGTAGACTAATTGTTCTCTATTATGAGCATCCATGGTATAACTAAATGTCCTTGCCTACTACAGACTCCTTAGGGATAAACTACAAGTTATCCAGAAAAAAAAAATCATGTCATCTCCCTTAGAGGTAAAAATGATTTATATTAGATGACTGGGACTAAAGGAAGAAAAAGATTACATAAAGCCTGAAAAAGATATTCCCCAAGGACGAAGAAAAATATATGTAGTGAAGACATTACCTTTTCCAAAAAAAGAGGCATAATTTTAATTCAGTAAGGCAATTTGATTCATATCTCTACCATCTTGGACAGTGTAAGGGGCATAGTAGGCATTCAATAAATATTTGTTGAATGAAAGAATAAATGAACAAATGCTCCTGAATTATTGCTATAAAACAAGTTTAAGCATTCTTCGAAACTCATGAATTCAAAGATTTTTCATAAGCAATTTTGAGAGAGAACATAATATGATTTACAATGATATTTTCTCATCTAAATTTAAAAATTTTATTCAAAAATTGGGAAAGTAACTAATTATGTAAGTGCTTTATCTCTAATAGAAATTGACTTTATGACTTAAAACATTTAAATTATAATGATGAACAGCATAATCAGTTATATACTCTCCCATAAAACCTATTTGAAAAGTTGGATTTGAATCTTGGAGAATTAAATAAAATTCTTTTGTAAATTCTTCTTATTTCTCAGTTAAAATATATTTCAACTTGTTGAGTTCCCAGAAAAGAACCCCAAATCTTTTACTATGAAAAACCCTTTTGTTATCTGTTGTTAAAAATTATTTCAGTCAGGTAAATTGCGTGCTTCGAGCAATACTTCATGACATATTATAGTCCAGTAGTGGATCTAAGAATGCTTTGGAAACCCTTGAATTGAGCCAAGCTTTAAAATCAAATGCTTAGACTAAGCCAGCTCATCTAACAAAAGAGCAACCAGAAGAAATAAGGTCAGAAAAGGAGGGAAAAGTGAGTGCAGCAAACATTAGTCAAAAAGTCAGAAAATACAAATTTTTATAGTTCAGGGTTTCATTACTGGATTGATCATTTCATCTAAAACACTGTCTATTCTTCAAGCTGCTGGCATGATATAAATAATGGGCACTCTAAATAGATTACAGGTAAGTGGAAGATAGTGAGACTTAGTATGCACAAAACTATATAATTTTTAAATTAGGATAAAATTTATCTTTTCATGGTTTCAACTATAATCTAAAGGTGAATGATATTCAAATCTTTGTTTCTATCTCTTTCAACTGCCCCAGTGGTCATCGCCAACTATATGTCTTATCACCATGTCATTATCTATCAACATGCTAACGTGACTCAAACAAAACTCAGTTAACTCCTGTATTATTTTATCTTGTCTAATGACACTATCATCCATTGGTCTCCCCAAGCAAAAGTCTTACAGTTTTCTTCTCCCACTTTCATTCTTTCTTTAATCAGTCACTAGAGTGCATTGTTTCTACCTTCAAATTTCAAACTTCCGATCATCTTTCACAATCTGGTCTCAAATCATGTCCCTGAATCACGTCCCATCATTTTCTATTCAGTCGGTCCTTCAAGCTACAGAAGATAATGCTTCTTGAGAGGATGTTAATTTGTTAACAAGAAATATTTCCCAAACTCAATGTTCTTCATTGAGTTATATTATTAAAATTGTAAATAAATACAATATTACTCTTTCATATCACTGTTTCATAATTTTATAAAAATTAAATTTTATAAAACTTAATTAACTTTTTAGAGAAGTTGTTTTTAGTTCCATACATTTGTATACTTATTTTATGAATATATTAAAAACATTTATAATGCACAATGATCTGCAATTTTTCTTTTCCATTTACAATAAAAGCTCACCTATATCAATTATAAATAATAACAGCAAAAAAAGTCCTTAGAAAAAATAAAATCAACAGCTTTTCTAAAGAAACAAATAAATAAAAAAAGTAAAGTTCCCACATTTACAACAAAAATCTTGAAATATCTAGGAATAAATTTGATTAGAAATGTGTAGCTCTTAAATAAGGAATATAATATAACTCTACTGAAGAATGCCATGAAAAAAACTGAATGAATGAAGTTAACATTTTTTGTTATAATAACTGAATACTATGAACTATCAGTTTTTCCCCAAATTAGTTTATAAGTTCACTGTGACCAAATAAAACCCCAATAAAATTTTATAAGTTATCACAGATTTTCTGAAGTTTATCTAGAAGAATAATTAAGGGAAATTTCTAACAATAAACAATACATATAGAAAATATCCTTCCAGATATTAAAACATATAAAGCTGGAGTAATTAAAGAACTAGCACAGGATTAGACAGAAATCAATGGAAGAAGTGTGTAGAAATCTAACCAAATATATAATGAAAAAACAATGATGGCATTCAGAAACAATAGGGAAGAAACTGCATTTCCGCCAATGGAATTGGACAATAAGCTAGTATGTGTGAAAAAAATAAACCTGGATCCCTGTATCTGTTCCCAGAATAGTTTCTATACGAATCAATGATTTAAATGTAAGAAGCTAAAATAAAATTACTAGCAGGAAGCATGAATGAATCCATTTTATATACTAGAAGCACAGTACTTTCTAATCATTTTAACTTTTTGTAAAAAATAAAATAATAAAGAAAATATTTAAAAAGCATTTGCAATATGTATTACAAAGATTAAAATTCTTATTATACATGAAATATTATCTAAAATACATGAAATATGAAAGAGTAAAATGGCAGATTCAAGTGTAATGTATAACATGACACTGTTTATATAAGATTGTGTACTTATTTCAATAAGTCTATTAATGTATAGACAGCTAGAAGGATATGCTACAAAGTGATAAAAATTATATTCTCATAAAAATAGGGTAAAATTTTTTATAATTTTTATACTTTTCTTTGATAGTGTTTATATTGTTTCAGCTTTTTATAATAAATATTTTAATAATTATAAAATAATAAAGCTATTTTAAACAAATAAAATTTATATGGAAGAATGAACACAGGAAACAATCAAGAGAGCATTGCAAAAAAAAAACAAAACAAATACTATTATATTTTAAAAAGTGCATATAATTAATATACCATATATAAAGAGAGAAGCTATGTGGTAGGTTGATATTCAGAAAAATATTCATTATGTATTCATTATTTACTATATTTCATTCTCAATTCATCCTCTGGTTTGCAATACAAGTAAAATAATCATGTAAGATACTTATGACTTAATTTACATTTATGATTGATATAATGAAATATAAGAAACTATATTTTAGGCAAAGTATAATGATTAATAATACTTTTATTGTAGTATTTTTAAAGTAAAATATTACCTAATTTTTGAAGAATAGGTATTTTTAAGTTGTTTTTATTTAAAAAATTAATAATTTTTTATCTGACTTGGATGTTTAATATTTAAAAGTTCATATAAATTTTTATCAGCAAATTTATCTCATTCTCTGTGTTTCTTCTTTATTAAGAAAAAACTTAATTACTCTATATATAGCTCTGTGTGTGTGTGTGTATGTGTGTGTGTGTGTGTGTGTGTACACGTACCAGGACCAATACCAACACCTGAGGTTTGGAAATGCAACTCACAATGTGTCATTAACAGCATCTCTCCTGTTATTTCCCAGTGGAATGATGGTAACCTCTGGGCCATGTTCTAACCTTAGATATGATATCATTTCTGACTAAGCAACTCAGATAATGATTTTGCCTCTATAGCAGACAACAGAGAAAAGAAAACATACAACTAAATTTTATGAGAAAAATCACTTTCTACTCCTTAGAGGATATAAAATAATTTTGAAAGCTATACTTTATGCGGCAATTCATTAGAAGATATTATAAAATATATTCCAATTTCAAAAGAAAACTATAAAAGAATAGTAAGTTAGAAGGCTTCCTCAGCAGCTCTCATCCTCAGACTAAGACAGGTCCCTCTGTTACAATCTTACATAGCATTAGTCATCCTGAGAATTCATACTCCACGTAGACTATGTTTTGAATGAAGGGCTCTCTTTATCTTGTTTACTATTGTCTTCTCAATGCCTGGTATATAGTGCTAGGTGCTAAATACATGCTAAAACTTGTCTATGAAATGCATTAATTATTAAATGAATGCATTAGAATTAAAATCAAAATTATAATGAATAATTTTATGGTTTTACACACATTAATAAATGTAGTAAGTTATATACATATACTATTGTACTTATATATAAACATGAATGTAAAATAAATTTTAAAAGCATAAATATATTTTCAAATATTCACTGCTAATGTATCATTTTGTGTACCCCTTGGAATGAATACCTACTCTACCATCTCCATAACCCCTGTCACTTTAAAGACAACTGATCTAAAGAATTACTAATAGTCTCATATAGTGTCTCATTTAATGGTGACAGAAAATACTCAAAATAGGAAACTAGAAAACTGCAGTCAGTGTTAGTTATGATTAAGCAAGTGGTCAATGTTACTGAGACCAGAGCTGGTGGAGACCAACAATTGAGTCTCACAATCTTGAGATGTGGCATAGTTTATGTCAGAGCGTTGGGGTCACTGCTACTATTGCTGATCCTGCAGGTTACACAGTAATAATAGGAAACAATCTGATATTAAGTAGGGTCCAATTGCTTAAGTTCTACATTCCCATGTCAGTGACATATTATCAATGCAAGCACTAAAGGAAAGACATTACTCAGCTCCTGTATAACCAAATACCCAATTCAGTTTAGGCTCAGAAAAAGTGATCCCCTATACTCTGTGTGATCCCACTTGATCCAAACATTCAAAGCTCTTCTGTATTTTAGTCTGAGTTTTCTCTTTTTTCCATTATCTTGGAGATTAGAGTTTTTCAGACTAAAATGTACAAGAATATTATCGTAGTTATTTTCAAAACGGGTCTCAGGGATTTCCTGGCCAATTCTCAGTAATTCATAGGGGAATTGTGGTTGTTGATGCCTGTACTCAAACCATCTGCAGAAACACAGCTATGTGAAATTCAAAAACTATAATAACTAGAAGCTTAACAATGTGACCATATTTATTTTTACAGGAGTAGCATCCCTAAGTTATAATAATTTACAACTATAATTATGAAAGTTGATAAACTGAGGTATGAAAAGATTTCATTATATGTGAATGCTGAATTGATAATGTTTAGCATACATATGCCAATTATTGCATGTATCAGAAATTTAGGGTTTTTCCTTACTCAACAAGAGTTACTATATTACTTGCTAAATCCATCCTTCATTATTCCTCATTCTTCAGTCAAAAACCAGAATTTTACTTTCGGTTCTCTTAATCTTTCCTGACTGCTACTCTATTGTCTGGCTATAACAGCCCTCTTTCCCAATTCTTCCCCTCTTGTTTTCACGCTTTATTTCCATCATTTCCTCTCTTTCTTCCCAGACACTGATCTCTATTATCTTGCCTATATTACTAAGATCTTAGCAAAAATTGTCTTTTTTCTAAATCACCAGCACACCACATATCTTGCATTTTAAATTTGAATGGAAAACAGAGTTAGAATTCCTCATATCACATTTAAGAAAATGTGAACTGGTGCAAAGACAGTATTTAATGTTTGTTCATTTGAAATGTCCCTGGCTACATGAGTTGAGGTTTTAGATCCATGTAATTAGGGTTACAAGAACAAAATTATGCAATTCTCAAATGCCAAAAATTCTTTGCATATAAATTGTAAATTATAAACAGAAAGGCAGGAAGTCAGGAATGCAGGAAATAAAGAATAAATCAGGGACTGTCATAGATGAGGGAGGAATAGTGTAGTCTGACGCTGCTATAGAAAGAACAACAGACAGTGCTGCCTTTTGAGCTAAAGCTTTATCTTCAGCAGTCTCCAGCTGTCAGGCAAATGCGCTCACTGTCTGGGATGAGCAGACCATTAGAATGTTTTAGCAGAGATGTGTTCATTACTTCAGCTAGTAGAGTTCACAGCTCCTAGGAAAAGTCATATTGACCAGGCAGATTTTGATAAGCTGGGAATAGAAATATCTCTTTGTTGAAAGGAGATTAAGAGGAAGACAGCAGGGAGGAGGGGTCAGTAGCCTGTGTCAGGCTTGGTGTAGAGTGAAAGTGAGGTACCCAGAAAGCTGAGAGGAATTAAAAAGATTCTGTGTGCCTCGGAATGTCAGACTCACCACTTAGGTGGTTAGGACACTCAGGAGGAGAATGGCATGGAATGAGGTAGAGATGGACCATGTCTGTTAAGTCAGGGTCAAGAGAAGATGAAGAATTTCAGGAAGTTACCTATTATCAAGTCCAAAGGAGTTCCCAAAGACAGAATAAAATCTGAAATCAGAGGTCAGTAACCACAAGCAAGTTAGAGACAGTGAGTTTAGAAAATAGAAATTGTAAAGACACTTGGATTGAAGGGTGATCTACATGACATTTAACAACCAGTATAGAATGGAACCAAGCAATCAGAAGAGATGCCAGGGAGTGTGCAAGAATAGTGTCCTAGAGCCTATCTCCTTTCAGGTATTAACTCTCTAGTCACTGGACAGTAGTAAGGGGCCAGTTGGTGGTTCGGCACCTAGGGAAATTAAGACAGGCGCTTTTACTGTAGAAATGTGTCTGAACAACTAAACTGTATGCTAGGAAGTAGCCACCTAGCCAGGACATTGCTGGGCTCCCTTTTCAGCAAGGTGAGCCATGTGATTATTCTTACCAAAAGAATGTGAAGGCAAGTGATACTTGGTTCATAGCTGAGATAATTAAGCATTGGGAGTGAAATCATTTTCCCAATGAAGACAGGAAAATCTTGAAGTTAGAGGATGATAGAGCCATAGAAAGGAAGCACCCTGGGTCCCTGAATTACTGTTGAAGGAGGGCTTCTCATGTGATCTGCCCAGCAGGGAAATCAGAATTGGACTCCACACGACTGAGAAATTATATTGTATAAATCTAGTCAGATTTGAGATTTTTTACAACAATTAGCTTACTCTAATCAAAATATGGCATAAAAATACTCTAGCATCTTAATGCTTTCATTTCACAATAATAAATATGAGCAAATTCTAAGTTCACTTATCTGCTTGTGAAGCTGTAGAATATTCTATAAAAACATTTAGGAAATTATTTAAAGAAATGTTTCTGTATCTTATGGTAAAATCTTTCTAAGAAATAGGAGAGAGTTTGTTTCTGTTTTCTGTTTGTTATATTTTGAAACATAATTTTCCTTTATGTTATAGAAAACTATGAGGGGTTTTCATTTACATTGAAAAGCCCATCTCATAAATCCAAATCCCTCACGATCTTGCATTAAACTTTGATCTCTGTACCCACAGCATGAGATCTATAGGACTCATCTAGTAAGAGTTTTTTGAATAAATAAAGTTGTTGCTACCAGAAGAGTAATGTGCTAAGGCAAAGGTAAATTAGAAGGCAGTTACAGAGATGGATATGGTCTTCTGCTAATTAACTTTATGATATAGAATTCTCCATGAACCAGTGCCCTTTATGTCTTTGAAAAACATTGATTTTTTTAGTTTAGTTTCTCATTTTCCAGTAAGGGAACTCTGTGGCCATAGGAAGTATTGATCAGCTCATACCCATGGAACTATTTTGTATCAAAATTGGGATGCAAACTCTAATTTTTGAATATAAAAATAGAAAATAATCCTAAAATCATCCTGAAATCATCATAATGCCATCTACTCTCAGATATTCTTGTGAAGTAGCCTGAAACATAAATTATCAGCCCAAGTAATGCTTCAAAGTTCTGGGGTGAGGAAGCTATTATTTTGTTCATCAGAAAATAGATGAAGTATCTTATTAGCTAAAAAGCTGGTTGTAGGGATTTTTTATCATTCTGAGTACTGACTTTTTTAATTGCCTTCAGTGCCTTCCTCAATCACTCTTCAATATAGAGAATCTGGATTTGATTTGAGATCCAGATTCTAAAGAAGAATAGTGAATCAACACAATACTCCTTTATAACTGTGCTTTCTGGGTGGACCTAAACCTAATAATCACAGCCTGCAATACTAGATGGGCAATACAGAGTGTGATCTTTATTGTCCTTAGCTGAATCTGCACACTAAAATGATACAGCAGAAGGTGCCAAGGGGCAGCTTGAGGAGAATTATTTGTGCAGCTTCTAATTGAATGTGTCAGCCATGAGTGATCACTAGTCTCACTATTTAATGAACGCACTAAAACCCAGGCTGGTGATGCTTGGGGCTGGTTTTCCCCGCCCCCTGCAAGTGGAGAGGGGGTTGACCACGGAAGGCTGGAGGCAAAACTGAGAAGCAAGCAAAATTGATTTTGCTGCCTTCTATTTCCACTGCATGCCCTGCTTGCCACTTAGATAACTCCCCCATCTGAACGAGCTTGGTGTCATCAGTAAAAGGCTTGCTCTTTCCTCCTATAACTCCACAGCAAGCCTGGGAGTGCACCAATTGCCCATGACAGAATGTCTTCTCTGCTTTGCTGGATGGATGACTGGTGTGAAGCTTACGCTGTTAATGGTTTTTCCTAGGAAACCTCATGCAGAACAGGCTTCCTTAAACTCATCAGAAGAGCTAATTCATGTATTCATAAGTTCATTTTTTTAATGAACCTTTATTAAGAGCTAGTATATGTTAGTCACTGCTAGGTAGTAAGGATACAAAATTACTGAATCATTGTTTTTATGTCCTTCAAGAAATGAAGACAAAAGCTGTTTTTAAGTGTCGGTTACAACATACTATATATGCTAGGTGTAGCGAGAGAAGATATTATGAGAACAGAGAAGTCCCTGATTCTGCCTTAGAATGGGTGTAGGAGGTGCCTCAGAGGTTTTCTATAACTTAAAGAAAACAGCCAAAATAGTAGTCAAGCATACCACTGAAGAGAAAAGTCATTAGGTCTCACCTTTCTTAAAACCTATAACTAAAGGTCATTCACGAGAGTCTGTGATGGAAAAATGTTCCTTAGGCTCCAGAGACCAGCTGCCATCCTGCCCAAATCACAAAAGGCAAAAGTGAAGGTGCTGAAAGTTAGTTTCAGGCATTGCTCTCCTGGATACTCCCTGACCAGTGATGTGCACAGCCTATGCTACTAATAGCCCCTCAACCTCATTCTTTCCCTTCTGCCTGGAATGCACCCCGCTACTCCCTCACTCCAAATTAATTTCCCTAGACTTCAGGGCTCAGAGAAGTTATCACTTATTCCAGAAAGCATTCCTGCACATCTTCCATAAAAGCGAGATTCTTCTTTTCTATGCTCTCATGATACCCACTGCTTAGTTGCTTCTAGTCTTTCATAAATCACACTAATGATCCTGTCTTATATTTTTACTCTTTTCTGCTTTAAAAAGACAGATATATGTCTTTCCCTTTACACATAGTGCCTGGAAAAGAGTGGTTGCTCATAATACATTTTTAGACTCAATGGATGGGTAAGAGGATGCATGGGTGGAAGTACAGATGAAAACACATTGTGCCCTTCTTTTTCTGTTGCCTTTAAAGAACCCCCAAGACCCGGTTATGCCACTTGAAGAGTAATTGGTGTTATGTTCTTCTTCCACATTTCCAGCTAGTTGTAGTTCATGTATCTCTGTAAATCTGAAGCATATTTTTTCTATTAGAAGCAAGACATATGATTGGTCATGGAAATGTATGCTCTGCACATTCATTTAGGTGAGCTACGAGAGAAAATTAGAAGCCAGCGATCTCTCAATTTGTATTTCATGGTGCTAATAATCAGCTTATGTGGCACTTGCTGACATGCTGCAGACTAATAAACTTGCAGAGAGAGACCTGCTCAATCTCACTTGTCTACTGACTGCCTTGAAGTCACATTCAAATCTTCATCTGAATCATGTCTCCATTCCTTCCCTAATGTCTCTACTGCTTTGGACAGTATCTTGGAGAGCATGTTCCCAAAATGACAACTGCTTTTGATTATAAATCACTTTATTACTAATATTACTTGATTCTTGAACCACTCAGTTTGGTTATTAATCAACAAAGAGTCAAATCAGCCCCTTGTTTGTGCTCTGCATATGTGCTGTTTCAGAAACAGGCTTCCATCACTGTGAGCTCCTTCCTGTTTGGCTTTTCCCAGTCTGTCCAGTGTACCCACTGTCAAATGTGAAAAGGTAGAAGGGATAGAAGCCTGCAATAATAATAGCTCAGCTAGTGCTGGTTGTAATAATTTTTGTTCATGTTGGTCAAAATATTATTTTTAATTTTAATACCAGAAATATATTGCATGAAAATTAGAAACTAAATTATAAATGACGGACCAGGAGAACTATTTAGGATAGAAACATTTCTTCTCCATTCTTTATTTTTCCTTCCTACTGGGAGCCGTTAGTGCATGGAATACTCCTGACCTCTCTGTTTACCTCCCTCTCTTCTATTGCACAGTCTAGCCTAATACAGATTTCTATGAGCTATTTCTGTTATTAAGCCACACCATATGTTTAATGAGATACTTTGGCTGTCATCCTAATATTGGCTCTAAACAAACACAGTGAGCTGTTTAGCTTGACCCATTACTAAGTCATAGAATACTAGACCCAAAAGGGGATCAAGAAATGTAGCTTTTAGGTTCTGGTTCAGTGGAAAATGAGACAAAATTCACCCACGATTGAATGTGGCAGTTCCAAGGCTGGACATTTCATTTGTTTAGACTCCTGCCCATTGATTTTCCCCCTACTTTAGCTGCCTCTCATAACTATGATTTCTGTTAACTGTGCTTCATACATTCACGCTACTTGCCCATTTAACACAGTTATTAGGTCTAGTCACCAACCACACTGTATCCATAATGTTATAATACCAAACCTCAATAAAATGTAAAGCGTTACAACAACAATAACAGATATTGCTCCCTGAGCTTCACAGTATATTTTTCCTGTTAGAGAAAGTTGATCTTTGACCTGCCTGGGATAATTCATGTAGGAGAAGCCCATTGAAAAGCAGTGCTCTTGATTTACTAGTGTCCTTGCATTGCTTTGCTCTTTACATCCAAGAACATTTCTAAAGCCAGATATTTACTTCTTGAGTGTTCTAACCCTGTTTTCTTCCTCTCTAGGGAACTCACTCTTCTGTTTGCAATATCCCAGGGAATACAAACTAAACACAGTATTGAAGTAAAATCCCTGTGAAGCTAATGAACTATTTTAAAGAAAGTGAGGCAGGAAACCTTTTCAGGAATGCTGTCACAATTAATTGGATGTGGCCACACAAAGGCATGATTTCTGAAACAGGCAATTTAAAATAGAGAATTTAGAAGGTCACATGTAATGGCTTGAAAGGTAGAAAATCATTACTTTCAATCATGCATCAACCTGGAAGCCAAATCAGATATTTTAATGTATGTTTTCAACTGAATGCAATGTGCCTAAATTTCCAGAAGGAAAATGTGGCACATTTGCCAAAAGTCTGTCTGAATAGTTAATTACCAATTACCTACAAGTGGGAATCTGATACCTATCATGTTGTAACCTTAGATTTCCCAAGAATGGGGCAAATGGTCAAGTATACTAGCAGATAATTAACGTCATGACAGCTAAACGAGCTGTAAAAACCCCAATATTACTTCATTATGAATTAATCTTTTTCAGTGAATTTAGAATAGACGACACAAATATCAATTAGCTAGATAATTTTTAGGCATGTTCAGCTACTCTGCTTCTGGTGATACCAGTGACTATTTTTAACACCCAAGTATAACTTTTGTTTTTCTCTTTCTCTACATCTTCAAGAATTGATCTTTTATTGAATTATCTATAAAAATTGGCATCCAAGTTAAATTGGCCACAACATTGGCCAATTTAAATTGGCCAAATCATAGAGCAAGGTCCTGGTTTCTATGGCATTAAAATTCTCTCAAAAACTAAATAGGCTTATCTTTTTGTATCCAGTTAAATTCAAAGTTCTTCCTTTGACATAGTTCTCCAGACTGTTTTATTACTATTTTTTGCAACTTTATAAATTATATAGGCTTTGCAGCTCTATCAGAAAACTAATCATTCTTCATAACATTTTTAAATAGTAAATTATGTTCTAAATTCCAAATGATAATATAGATATTAATACCTGAAAGTCTGCATTTTTAGTATAGAGAATAAAAAAGAGTTGTTTTGAAATTTTGGTGTATAATATGATGAGAATATTGGTGTTTTAAGTCTACCTGGAGTTACAGGAATAATACATGCAGATATTGAGGTGGAGATCAATTAGGACAAAATCCCACAATCTCTTCTCTTGTGTTGTCCAGATGGATCCCTGTTTCTCTTAATGATTTTTTTCCTAGACTTACTTGCACTATAATTGGCAGGGCTCATTCTTATTATTCTCACCTTATCAATCATACTACCCTCTATTAACTAAAAAGGTGAATTCACAATCATTTTCTCCTTACACATTAACCTTGCTCTGCTAAAAAAAAAAAAAATTGTCACAGCACTAGATTTGATTACATTAAGTTGATTGCAGGTAATGGCAGACAGCCTTCAGGGAGATCAAAAGAGCAAAAATAGTCTATTCACTAACATGACTCTAGGATGCTTGGTTGGATGGGATATACCATAACCCAAAGAAAGGTCTGATGAAAATATTCATTTCCTTGTTTCTAAAACATTAGTGCAAATTAAAAACACTATAACTCAACTAAAATGATCTTTTGAAAGCCCCCTGTTACATGATTGAAAGTTGGTGTAATTAAAATATTGCTCCATATTCCTAGTTTAAAGCAAAATAATTGCTGTTCTCGTTATATAATAATAAGTTGGCTGGCATCCTACAGAAGAGGGCACCTTCTCTAATAACACCATCCTGAAAATATATCTGATATTTTATTCTTTTCTTCCATTTCAGGAATTCTTTGGCCATGCTTGTCAGAGTATTTTTAGTCATATATTTCAGTTACATCTTATATACCACCTGAAACAAGACAGCCCCAAATAACAGCACTGAACATCATAGTAATTATTGTTTATAATTACTTCCTCACCGTATGTTAGCTCATAAATTTTAATAGCGCTCTCTCTGCAGTGGTGATTGCCAACCATCCTAGCATTTGTGGAATAAATGTTTATCCAAAAAGAAATAATGTAGTCAAGTAATTTCATAATCAGCCTAAATCTTGCCTTCCTCGCTCTACCCTAGAGATTATTTTAAATGCATAGGGTTTGTGGGGGGGGGGAGGTGATGGTTATCTTACTTTAGAAATTGTGACATCTACATAATGACTTCTGACACTCATCTCCCTGGCAGAGATATACACTGGTGCAAAATAGCCACTGGGCAGGCAGACAAATTTACTGCCAGCAGCTGGAAGCTCATTCTTTCCAAGAGCCAGGAATGAGCTTGACTCCAGGAAAGGAATAAGGAGAGGTTGTTCCTCTTCTCCTATCTGTATTCATTGCTAGCTGGAAAGGGGATGAGAGAGAAATTATGCACACTTAAGATATAGGAATAGAATGTGTCTCTGCAAAAAGAAATCAGAGCATGGAGTTTTATATTATATTTATGTGTACAGTAGATTCCCTTTATGTACTGAACTTCTCTAGCACCTTTAAAAATCATTAATTATTTGACAGAAGATGGGTCACAGAGATTGTAAAGGTTAGGAATTCATGATGGTAAAATATCATTGGGGAAGGAAAAGAAAACATCTTTATATTATAAAGTAGATCTTTGAAGAAATGTGATTTTATTTAATCCAAGTGACATGAACATATACATTTTTAAGACATTCATTAAATTGAGTTGCTCCAAAAGCAGAGCCTGAAAGAACTTGAAAGCAGGTGGTTTATTTGGGAGAAAATTTTAGAAAACAGGAGTGAAGTAATAAGAAAGGAAAGGAAAAAAGACAATGTAAGGATATATCATCAAGGTCAAAGCAGTGAGTAAAGGGATCTCAATATTGCTATAATCTAAAAAGCATACAGGAAACTTACTAGAATTATCCATCTGAAAGACAAGAGGCTTGGAGGATTCATCCGCTGTCTCTGGTCTTCTCTTAACTGAAGGTTCTTATGGATGTGGGGGTGATTCATGGCCCTGAACTTCCGGGTTGTGCTTACAAACATGGACCTAGTAAGTTGCACTGTCAGAGAAAGCCAGGGCAGAATGCAGAAAAGCAAGCATGGTGTGCTTGAAGTGAGATGCTAAGCATACACACATCTGTCCACTGTAGCTCAAAATTAGAAAGCAGCCCAAGGAGACAGATAGAGGCCCTGAAGTCCTCTGCTATACATATCCACTGAATAAGAAATGGTTACTTTAGAATAATGATGTTAACTGCATGGAGAACTTCTAAGTGTTCCATATTTCTCTTTTGTAAATGAGAAATAGCCCAGGTGACATATAATATATATTTTCTGCTATTTTCAATTATGAACTTTATGTCTGTTCTGACATTGTTGCTACAGGTTCTTATTCTTTGCTAAAGTTCCCATTATGCTTAATGCCTAACACATTAACTTGAGTTGTAAAGTGAGTTACAATCAAAAGAATAAGGACATATTGATTATTTTGTGATAATTAGTATGGCTTGTCTTTTGAAATATTTATTTGAAAGGCAATAATCAATAGATGTGACTCCATAAAAATAAAAGGGAAAAAAGTATACCCAAAACATGCCATAGACAAAATTAAATATTGAAAAAAAAAAACTTTTGCAGAAAAAAAAAACTTATTTTCATGGAGAATAATGTGTCACAAATCAGTAAGAATAAAGATATACAGCACAGCATTAGTAACTTATGTAAGAAAAATAGAAATGGCAAATAAACATTTGAAAAAGATAATACAAAAGATGAAGTCAAAATACAATAAATTTTAAATTAGCAATCAAAAGAATGATCATGCCAAATATTTCAGGGTTCATGAAATGAACATCTTATGCCCTGCTGAATGGAATGTAAAATCATTGCACTCTGGACATCAACTTGGCAACATAAATTTAAAAATTGAAAAATGATTTATCCACTCACATAAAGAGGTAAATGCAACAAAAAGGTATCAGCGCAAATTCACATTATTTATAATGGCAAAAAAAAATCAGAAGGAATGTCTTGTCAAGATGGCAGAGTAGGTAAACTCTGTGTTTGCCTCCTCTCACGACCACATCAAAATTACATCTAAACTACAGAATAACCATCATTGAAAATCACCTGAAGTCTAGCTGAATAGAAGTCGTACAACTAAAGATATACAGAAGGGGCCATATTGAGATTGTTAGAGGGGCAGAGATGCCAAACAAGTTGGTTCCACTCCCATGTGTGGCAGTTGAGAACTGAGAGAAATATTTGGCTATAGAGATCCCCCAGAGGAGCAAGGGGTCCCAGACTCACACCGGGCTCCCCAACCAGGGTTCCAGTTGCTAGGAAGAGAATTCCCTACAAATTCGGGCTGTGAAAACCATCAGATAATGTGGCTGAGTAAGATGAAAGGCTGGGGGAGTCCTAGGCTCTTCTCTTAAAGGGACCCACATGAACTTACTTAGTGATAGACTCACTCGGTCTGAGCTCCAGTGCTGGGCAGCAGCTCAAACGGCACCAGGGACATACAGGGTGAACCTGAATTGTCTGGATTCAGGCTGAGAGCTGGGGGGGGGGGGTGGGTAGCTTTCTCCCAGACAGAAGCCCTGGCAGAGGTCACTGTTCCTTTGTTGAGCCCTCCTTTGCCTAGCTTGCAGATCCGGGAAAATACCATATCTGAGCCCTGAAATAGGGCTAACATGGTCACTCTGCCTTAATGAAGCCCTGAAACCGTGCCCTTCCCAAGTTGTTGCCCACCCAAGCCTCTTACAGTGGATTTTTCCATACAAATGGCCAGTTTTGGCTCATGCTAGAGACTTTCCTAACATCTCTAAAAGATTCACAAAACCTAAACAATCTACATGTGGCCTCTGTATGCCCTGTACCTCTTGCTGAGCAGCCTCAAGCCTGGCACTAGCAGCAGCCAGCCTCAGTTTGCAGCTTGGTTCTCAAGGCACTTCCAAATCCAGCATGAATGGTGACCATCTGCAGATTGCTTGGTGACTCAAGTCATGTGGCCCTGGGCAGGGCACAGGCTGTGGCTGAACTTAGCCTGCATGAGGGCCCCTCCCAGGAAACCCCGGCCTGCATACCCAGTGGCCAGTTTCAGTCTGAGCTGGAGCACCACCCACGGTCACATCTGAAGACAACACACCCAAAGGACAGACAGGGCAGGCACTAGAGCCCTGCTAAAGTAAATCTTACTCTGTACCCTCAGCTCCTTCACAATAGCTACTCCAGTGGTCATGGCTAGTCATCACAACCAATCAGGCCAAGAGCCGATCCCTCCCATTGAAAAGCAAATAGCAACCAAGGCTCAACTACAACAGGAGGGCACACAACCCATACAAGAGACATACCCCGAGCACCCAGCTGATAGAAGACTGTGCCACTGGGACCCACAGCACAACCTCTACCCAAGGCCACTCTACTAAGACTAGAGACATAGTAGCCCTATCTAATACATAGAGACAAACACGAGTAGGCAGCCAAAATGAGAAGAAAAAGAAACATGTCCCACACGAAAGAATAGAATAAAACTCCAGAAAAAGAACTAAACAAAATGGAGACAAGCAATAGAAAACATAAACAAAACCAATCAATCAGAAACGAAGACTACAATAACTGAAATGAAGAGTACCTTACGAGGAATTGATAGTAGATTAGATGAAGTGAAAGATCAAACCAGCAATTTAGAAGGTTGTAGTGGAAAATACTCAATAAGAACAACAATAAGAAAAAAAAAATCCCCCCAAATCAGGATAGTTTAAAGGGCTTTTGGGACAGTATCATGCTTACCAACATTTGCATCATAGGAATACCAGAAAGAGAAGAGAGAGCTCAAGGAATTGAACACTTATTTGAAGAAATAATAATGGAAAACTTCCCTAACTTGGTGAAGAAAATAGATATACAAGTCCAGGAAGTGCAGAGAGTCTCAAAGGTGAACCCAAAGAACACATCTGAACACATCATTATTAAAATAACAAAGGTTAAAGACAAACAAAGAATTTTAAAACCAGCAAGAGAAAAGCAGTTATTTACCTACAAAGGAGCTCCCATATGACTGTCAGCTGATTTCTTAACAGAAACTTTGCATGACAGAAAGAACTGGCAGAAAATAGTCAAAGAGATGAAAAGAAAGGACCTATAACCAAGATTACTCTACCCAGCAAAGCTATCATTCAGAATCCAAGGACAGATAAAAATCTTCTGAGACAAAAAAAAAAAAAAAAAAACTAATGGAGTTTATCACCACCAAGCCAGTGTTACAGGAAATGTTAGAAGGACTTCTTTAAGAAGAAGAAAAAAGAAAAAAAAAACAATTCAAAATACAAGTAATAGAATAGCAATAATTATATATCTAGCAACAATTACTTTAAATGTAAATGGATTAAATGCTCTAATCAAACGATGGGGTGGCTGAACGGATAAGAAAACAAGACCCTTACATATGCTCACTTCAGATAGAAAGACACACACAGACTGAAAGTAAAGAGATGAAAAAAAATGTTGCATGAAAAGGGAAAAAAACAAATAAAAAGATGGTGTAGCAATACTTACACCAGACAAAACAGACTTAAAAGAAGGCTATAACAAGAGACAAAGAAGGACCCAGTAATCCCACTTTTGGGTACTCATTTGAAGAAACGCAAAACATTACTTTGAAGAAACATGTGAATCCATGTGTTCACTGCAGTATTTTTTACAATAATCAAGCTATGGAGTCCACCTGGGTGTCCATCAATAGATGAATTGACAAAGAAAAGGTGGTACATATGTACAATAGACTATTACTCAGCCATAAAAAAGACTGAAATCTTGCCATCTGCAACAACATTGATAGACTTAGAGGGTTTTGTGCTGAGTAGAGTAAGTCAGAGAAAGACAAATGCCGGATGTGGAATCAAGAGAACAGGATAAACAAACAACAGAAACAAGCTCAGATACACAGAGCATTTTGATTGTTGTCAGATTGGGGAATAGTGGGATGGATGAAGGGAGATGGGGATTAAGAGGCACAAATTTGCAGTTACAAAATAGTCCTGGGGATATAGGAAATACAATAGTATTATAATAACTGCATGCTATCAGATGGGTACTGGATTTATTGAAATGATCACTTCATAAATTACATAAATGTCTAATTATTTTGTTGTATACCTGAAGTTAATGTAATAATATTGCATGTCAACTATAATTGGAAAAAATAAAAATATTTTAAAAAACAATGAAAATCATTGTGGTATATGCTAAAGGGTTTGAGGAAACAGACCTATCTTTGCTTGAGACAGAATACTGAAATCTTCTCCATTTTAGTTCACGACATATGCAGAGACATAAGAAACGTAGTTGAAGAGAAATGGAGGAAGGATGCTTCTAGACCACAATATCTAAGAATGCAGTGAATAGGAGGGAAAAGAAAGAATAAAGAGCAAAGCTAGCAACCAATGGGAAGTAGAACTATATTCAGTCTTGAAGGGAGAGAAGAATGATAGGCAGGTAGAGAAAGAGGAGAAGGGGATGAGGAACAGGAAGATTCATTGTCAGATAGAAGATGTTAGAAACCCTGAAACTTCAATGCACATATACCCTCTGTTGCAACTACCAGCTATTCTAAAGGACAAGCCTGCAGCTGAAAGTCACTCTGGGGTCAACCTAAGGCTGTTCTCCGACTCCAGAAATCAGGAGAAAATCTTAGAAGAGTATTTAAGTCTACCCCTCCTCAGATCTTTCCTGATCTTAATAAACTAAACTTCCCTTCAGCTCTGGATGAGCAGATATCATGTGACAGGACATACTTTAGGCCACTTGGGACAGCCGTTATCAAACCTTATTGCATCAGACTCATTTGGAAAGCTCGTTAGTAATTAAGATTTCCTGGTGCTGCTCACAATGATTCTGATTCAGTAGGCCTGAAATAAGGTCCAAACTCCACATTAAAAAACAAAAACAAACAAACAAAAAAACCTCTCCAAATAATCCTCACAAGGCTCTGCCTCCAGGACCACACTCTGAAGACTGACTCCAGAGAGGCTGTGGTTTCTGCACTAAAATCAATGACTAGACACTTCTCTGGGAAACACTGGTGCTGACAAACCCCGGTAGAACAAAACAGTTCACCCAGGCCCCCTCTATACACAGCCTTCTTTGGTTACTCTCATGTGTATATTTCTCCCATATTCTGAGATTAACCCATCTGCAAATTTGAGTGCCTCCCAACTGTAGAATCACCTTTACGTTGCCTGAATAGGCATCATCAAAAAGGCTAGACAAAAAGATCTCAGCAGGTCTTGACTTTTATCAATCAAGGTAAAATAAGGAGCCTCCATTCTTTCATCTCTGCCTTCAGTCCTTGGTAGCTATGTTATTATAAAATTCAATTTAGAATTTCACTCTTAAAAACAGACCTACAGACCCTGTAACATAGAGCAAAACAACAACAACAAAAAAACGCTTTCAATTCTCTATCTCTTGTTTCCAATTGACTATAAATTTGTAAAGGCTTCAGCAGTGGAAATGAAATTTTCTGAGATTTGTATTGACCCAAAGGATAATTGCTTTGCAAAATTTGAAGGGAGGGGAAAAAGAACACTACTGTACTTTTTCTTAAAAGAGGCACAAATTGGTAGTTATGAAATTGTCTGGCTAAAATGAAATAAAGATATTTATATCAGCACATTCTCTACCTTAAGAGTCTGGATCAGCTCTTCACAGAGTTGGTCTAAGTTTCGGGGTCCATCCAAGAAGGGAGACCCCACCCTGACACTTGCTGCTAAAAGCTCCTTCATTCCTTTAGTTAACAAGTTATCGTTTTACATTTCAAATACCCTTAGGATATTTGAGACACTCTTTCAGTCATGAATAATTAAATGTAAATTAACATTTAGCTTCTGATAAACTTTGAAGGACTAGGGATTCAGAATGCAGGAGCTCATTTTCATGAGCAATGCTCCCTCTGAAAATTTTGCCAAGAAATCTGATAGTTTCTCCAGTCAGTTGCCCAATTTGTAAACTAAGTAGGGGTTGGGTTTAGGATTTATCACACTCGTTACCTGCCTCCCTTTCTAGAACTGGAGGAGATTCTTGCCCCAGTGAGCCATATTTGAATAGGACCTACTTTATAGGTCTTTGCACTTGCTGTTGCAACATTGTTAATAATAGCTAGGTATAAAAGGTGTGTGTTGATGTTTTCATTGACTCATTCTCTCATCCAGACACCGCTGGAAAATAAAAACTTCCTTCTGGTTCAGCCTCCATTCGCACAGACTTGCACTCTTTGCTCTGAGCATTAAACCTGGCTTCCAGGAAAGGCACTTATTATCAGATTTCCTTTCTTTTACTTGCCAATATATGGGAAGATAAGCCAGTACCTCTCTATAAAGATGTGCCTTTCCAGATATGTGTCAACAGAGCTTAATCTTCAGCTGACATTATTAATAATTTATTTGAAGCCTAGAGCAATGGTACTCAAAATGTGGTTTGAGAGCCCCCAAGCCCTTTCAGAAGGTCTATAAGGTCAAAATTATTTGAAATATAATATTAAGGTGTTATTTGCTTTTTCATTCTCATCTCTCACAAGTGCACAATGAAGTTTTCCAGAGGTTGCATGACATGTGATATAGCAACAGATGGAATGAGGAAATAGATATGAAAATGCAGTTGTCCTCTATTAAAGCAAATATTAAAGAGAATATAAAATATAAAACAGTAACACTCCTCATTACTTTTTGTTTTTAAAAATATAGTTATTTTTTATTAAAAGTATGAATGATTCCCGATTTATGATGGTTCAACTTAAGATTTTTCAATCTTACAGTGGTGAAAAAGCAATACGCATTCAGTAGAAACCATACTTTTTTGAATTTTTATCATGTCCCATGCTAGTGATTGCAAAAGGACACTCTCAATGCTGGGCAGCAGCAGTGAGCTGTAGCTACTGGTCGGCCAAGTGATCATGAGGGTAAACAACTGATAGATACTCTACAGTGTACAGTGTTGCCAGCATTTTTTTTAATATAGTGTTCTGAGCACATTTAAGGTAGGCTAGGCTAAGCTATGATTTTCAGTAGGTTAAGTATATTAAGTTCATTTTCCAATTATGATATTTTCAACTTACAATGGGTTTATTGGGCTGTAACACCAGCATAAGTCAAGGAGCATCTGTATGTAATTTATGTTTATATGTAATGTATTTATTATTTTTATTTTCAAATGAATTAATAAACACTTTTTTCAATTTTAATTTCTAGTACAGTAAATATCAATTGATATAACTCACAAACACACATGTCCTTTGGGGTCCTCAATAATTTTTAAGAGTGTAAATGAATCCAAAAAATATGAGAACACTATATGAGGCACATTGCACGGAATAGGTTATTCTTAAAAAAAACCCTACAAGGCAAATGTTGTCCTTATTTTATATAAAATAAAACTAGGATATAACAGAATTAAATATGCTCAGAATCAAATGATAAGACACCAAAATCTATTATTTCTCCTTGTGCTGTCTTTCTCACTGCTCTTATAAACATAGCCTTTTGTTTGGTTTACTTGTGAGACTCAATATACAAAAGGACAATGGATAGACCATATAGGAAAACAGAACTTTGACCCACAGCCTGCAGCAACCTGCCCAGGAAATCAACCTCCTTATCTCTAATAAACAACGCAGGTGGCCAGCCTGCTATTAAATCAGACTTGCAGGAAGCCAGATTGCTACGTCCAGTGATAATCGAAGAAGCTAAATAATGATTTCTGTCATAACTGGACAAAAGGGTCAGAACTTGATTAATAACTGACAGCTTCCCTTAATTTTAATCCCTACTTCCAATTTAGGACCAACAGGAGAAAGCCAACTATGCACCCCTAACCAAACACAAAGGATGCTCCACTTTTAGTTGGTCTGCCTACAACTTCCCCTGCCATCAACCCCCAATCAGAGCAAACCTGAAGCCTTCCCTTTTTTTCATACAAAGCTTTTCCATTCCTCCACCTGCTTTTCAGTCTCTGTCAAAATACAAGTGACGGTGGTAGAATCTTTTGCTCTGTCAAGCTCAGCATACATTGCCTTCGCTTTTCTCATTTAGCTGCTTTTCACTTATTTCCACATTTCTTACATATAGTCACCCAATTTGAGTGAAAATAATATCCTTATGAAGCAGACATCAATGGCCATATATGTGTTCAGACATATATGGCCATATATGTGTTAGCAATATCTTGAACCTTTGATAGATTTATCCAATATATGCCCATTAAAATAGGGAGAACCATGTGAATGAAAGTTGTGAACCATGTGAACGAAAGTTGTGAAATGTACCATATTATTCAAAGTATCAGGGGTTTGACTATATGAAGATAATGTCATATAATACCTATGATTCAAATTCCCAAAATGTGTACTTGAGCTCTGTACTTTCTTATTTGATCATCAAATTGTTTAATATAGAAAATATTAATCTTAAACTATGTTCTTTATTGTCCTGGATGTACACCTTTGACTTTCCAGATCCCATCAAATCATGCTACTCTGTTCCAGGAGGTTAACTTGTATGAAACCCTAAAACCACTAAGACCGGCTACCAGGAAAGTTGAATTCAGCCAATGACAGGCACAGGGCAGGAGGAAGGAGAAGTCAGGGCATTTCTTTCCTGGCCCCTCCCTGTTGAGCCATTGATTAGCAGAGGCTGTGTTCTAAAGACCAAGGCTTCAGGCCCTCTCCTACTGCTGCAATGACAGCTTCTCCACCCCACCCCCCATGAGTTCCCAGCCCCCACTCCCTTCAGGCCAAGAGGTAGTACTGGCTCTGGGGTCTGCACCATCCCTTATTGCTTCTTGAGACCCTGCACATATCTTTGTAAAATCATTAAACTCTCCTAAATCACCGAGTGTGTTTCTCTCTGAAACTTTGTTGATATTTTCAACCACTTCTTTTTATTTTTATGTCTCTTTGTACTTTTCAGTTTATAATCTATAGTTTTTCCACATGATGCTTTATAGACATTCTGAGATTGTTTAAGTTGTTTTCAGACACTGTCAACTTTTTGGTTTCTTCATTTTCAATCAGTGGGCTGAGCAAAGTGATTTGTATCAACTGATGTTCACACTTGCTATTTTATCTTGCTGGCTTAGTTGCCACTGTGGCAATGTCCAGGACTAGCAAAATTAGTGTTATGAGAGCAAAAGTGAGAGGGGAAAAAATTCCTACCACTAAAAATACTATTCCATTTGAGAAATACTGTGCTTTTTTCCTTAAATTACTTGAGAACTAAATATGGAATAATTAAATGCATCATTTGTACCCAGATTTAAGCTGTTTATATAATGCTAGAACAACTCATCAGTTTAGTATCAGTCTAAACACATCAATAGAAAATTAACAATGAGAGACTTGGTGATACACATAACACAGACACAGCCACATCTTAGAAGCTTCCAGTATCACCCAATTTGAGTGAAAAAAGCAATATTCTGAGCAAATTATATCTCAATGTTTATTTTAGTAACAGCTCTCCATGGATCCAATGATTTATAATTATTTTGTTATAGTGCAGGACATCAATTTTATGAGCACTTAATAAACAAGCTGTATGGGTTTGCCTTCCCTGTGCAGTTGATGACTCTATGTAAATGCACAGATGGCTACAAAACACCTCAAAAACACAGCTGACTGCACTTAAGCATATTAAAATTTATCAGTAGCTGATGAGAGGAAGCCAGGTGTCCGGAAGATGTTTCGCTTTTTCAATATACTTGTATATTTCATTACTATGTCAGGACACCAAAATTAATTTCTTCATAAAAATGTCTGTCTATATCAGAACTGTCAATTTTTGGCCCAAAAAGTCTACTTGCAGTTCCAGAAGTATGAAATTAGACAGGTGAGGTCAATATCGTTTAAATACAGAAGGTTGAGAAAAATAAAAATGATTTATTTAGCACATACTGTGTGTCAGGTACTATGCTAAGAACTTTATAAATATTTTATTCAATCTTTACAAAAAGACTGTAAGTGAAGCATTATTATTATCCCCAGTTCACAGATAGAAAAATTGAGATACAGATAAGTTAATAACTTGCCCAAAGTCACAACACCTGTAAGTCTTAGAAAAAAGATTTGAACCCCAGATCCTGACTTTAGAGAGCATTTTAATCACAAAACCACTATGTGATATTGTCGCCTTAGGAGAACAGATAAAAGTAAGTCTAGAATAAGCCTAAGGTAAAACTAACAGCACTGTGTTCAGGCAGGTTTAACATTTTAGTTGATAAATATGTGGAGATAACAATACACTAGCAAAGCGAGGCTTCTGTGAGGTCGAATTAGACTTTCCATACCCAATACACCAAAACTTGTGCATGTTAATAAAAAGATTCTCTATCTCTCATTCTGAACCATTTTTCTTTAATTCAGCTAATGACAGTGAATTTCATTTACAGAAAAAGTATAACATAAGTAACAAATTAGAAGAGGAGAAGAAAGCAACTAGAAACATAAAGAAAGACAGGGTGATATTGAAGAAAGAAAAAAAAAACATACATAAACCTAAGACCACAGAAAATGTCCTGTACTGTGACCACTGGATGGAGTAGCCAACCCCAAGGGACTTACAATCCCGAAAGTTGAAGACAAGTTGGCTTATCATTCATGTTCTTAGTTTTTATTCCCCTAAACTAAGTAAATGTACAAGACATGTTAGACAGATTTTCATTAAAATATTTAACTTGCTTATATATTTGGCCACTTAAATATACAATTATCTGGAACTTCACTTAGAATTTCCATTCTCTGCTGCAAAGGTGGTATTCTCATTTTTAGAAGGTTTGAGAGCAGGAGTCAAGAGAGAAGTCAATGAAGAAACTAGGCTGAATGGAAGATAATAAGATATATCAATCTGGACGGAATTTACTGTCATAATACATTTCTAGAAAAAAGTTTTTCTCCATTGATTATTAGATACTTTCTGATGTGTGTGTTTTTTTTTTTAAATTAGAGAGTTCTAAAGTTTAAAGTTATTCTAAAGGCACAAAAGAGCTATGTGATCAGGAAGAAATTATTTAACCTCTCTGAGTCTTGGTTTCCTCATACTTTTAAAAAGACCGATATTAATACCAACATTTTGAGGTAGTTGTAATATGCTCAGTGGCTAGCCAGAGCAATTACTCAGAAATGGCACTTACAGAGAAAGGATGTAGTAGAACGGGTTAAGAGAAAAGGCTCCAGAACTAGGTGGGGCTCACACTCAAATCTGCTAACTACTTGTTAGCTATGTAACCTTGGAAAAATTATTCACAATCTCTGTGCCTCAGTTTCCTCATCTGTAAACTGAAGATAGACCAGCATCTATCTCATGTGTTCTTGGGTGGATTACATGACTTAATACCTATAAACACATACAACTGTATCTGGCACATTTAGAGATCACTGAATGGCAATTCCGTTTTTGTTTTAGTTGAGTCCACTCTGCCATTCCCAAGTTCAGATAACTGATGCTTAGAAATGTTAAGTCATATTTGCCAAGTCCAGCCTCCTGCCCTAATGCCTAAACCCACCTTTGCCTGCACATTCCCACTGTATGTTCCCCTTCTGTACTAGTTGTAACTGCTTCTCAACAGCCACATGTGTCCTTCAGTCTCTACAGACACGCAGGGAAATTTTCTGCAAAAGCAGTGAATGGTCATAAAGCTGATTGAAGATTAAGCTTTAGGTTCCTTCCAAGTCATGTGTTCATATGGTCATCTGCCTTTTGTTACTTTTGCAAAAGTAAAGTGTTTTGTAATGTGCTTCTTAAAGAGGTTTACCAAACTATAAAAACTTCAGGCCCAATAATTAAATCTGCTCTTCCTCAAATGGAGGGGAAAATGGGAGAAAAGTCAGTATTTGATAAACAGTAGAAAATAAACACTCTATTTGAAGCTACGGTGAGGAAAAAAATCAAAAAACAAAAACTCTGGCTTTTAAAAAGGGAGAGAGAGAGGAAAAAGGAGAAGGAGAGGAGAGGGGGAAGGAGAGAGAAAAGTGGAGAGAACTTGAGCAAGCGAGAGAACATGTTAGCTCATCCCTATTCTTCCAATGGCTGGTTCCTTCATAACCTCCAGGTCTCAGCTCAGTTATTTTATATAAACCCTCCTTGATCATCTAACAAAAATAGGTTTCCCTTTCCTGTTACTATTTTTCATTTATCAGAATGCTATGATTATTACTTTAGAGCACTAACACAATCTATATTTTTTTTATGTATTTACTTTCAATCTCAGATTCTTTCACTGTCTGACACATGGTAAAAAATAAATGTTGACTGAGTGAATGAATGAATGAATGAATGAACAAATAATTCCTTTTCATTTTTCAGTTCTTGGCTCAGTTATAGATGTGCCCAAAAAGCCTTCTCAGAGCCCTCAAGACTGGGGTAGGCATCTTTCCTCTGTATCTTGTGCTCATACCTCCTGGGCATTTATCACAGCAGATGAACTTCGCTCTTCATTCATCTAACTCTCAGATTGCTGGCTCCTTACGGCAGACCCTGTGCATCCTCCACTACTAGATCCCCAGCACCTGACACAGTACTCAACACAAAGTAGGCACCAACAAATATTTCACATGATTAAATTACCTGATTGAGTACAAAAGTATGAGAGTTAATACCCTATTTAGAAAAGAAGAAACTTAACATTTAAGTTAGTTTTATGTCTAATATTGAACTAGGTATAAGTATTTACTATTGTAAATACTTAGCAACTAAGGAGTAGGTGTTATTTTCTCCTGTTTCACAAATGAATAAACAGAGGCTCCAAGAAGTTAAATCTTAAGGTGACATAGCTGGTGAGATCAGGGTCAGCATTAGAATTGCAATTGCCACAATCGCAATTGCCACACTCTGAAGTCCCTGCTCATGCCGCTGGGGCACTCTGCCCCTCTGATCTAGGGGGTAATCCTTTTTCCCATGTTTGTCTTCTTGTCTGCCCATGTAGCCAGTAAGCTCTATTAGGCCAGGAACAAAGTTTGTACCATCCCTCAGATTTTGTCAATGCTGAGAAGGCTGGTTTAAACACAGTGGGATACGGGGGTTGCTGCTTTCAGCCATCTGACAATGAATGTTTTCATGCATCTTGACATTTCACACATAGTATCAGCTTCCTCTCAGGAGTTAAACTAAATCTTGCCTTTCTCAATCTCTCAGGAAAAGCAGATGCAAGTTAAAAGAAATGTGATGGAGAGAAAAGAGCATATAAGTGACAGCACAAGGAATGATCTTGACAGCTTTCACTGGCTTCAGTGGTTCTCTTACGGAGCTCGTCTCGGCAGAAAATGTTGGTTCCTTATAAACAGGCTGGAAGGTTTGCACACCATACTTAAATAAGTAGGCAGGGTGACTAGGCCTCATATAAACCCTCCTTGATCATCTAATGAAAATAGCCTTCCCCTTCCCTGTTTCTGTGCACCAAATGCAGAGATTACAGACAGAAGTATTTTCCCTTAGGTATTCATTCCATTTTACTCAGCCTCTTCCTTCCATGCTCTGTTTTAATGCAGTTTCCTCGACACTGAAAACAGGCATTCTGAATGTATAGCAAGAAGTTAGTTGAATGTGATCCAGTCCCTCCTGCTGTGCAGATCCAGTCCCTCCTGCTGTGCTCTGGTTGGAATACTGCTTCTGACATATCCTAGCTATGACCTTGAGCAAATCCTTTATCTTTCTGATTCTGTTTCCTCACATATTATTAACAGAGTTAATAATATCACTTTCCCTCATGAGGCTATTACAAAAAATAAATTCTAAAATGCATATTAACATAAAGTGCTTACTTTATGGGGCAATGCAAGGTTCAATAAATGATGCTATTATCAGTTGTATCATCAAATGAGGGGCTGGGCCAAAAAATCGTTAAGATCATTTCCTGGCCCAGTGTTCTAGGTCTCCAAATACTGAGACTCAGAAATAAATACACTGAGCCTGTGATAAGAGTTACTGAAAACACAAGCAACTGTCAAAGAGGAATCAATGACAGAAGCCACCCTGGGGATCCAGGAACCTGCCATCTCTATTAAGCATGTCTTTCATTTTCTGTATTCTTATGCTGACATTTGGGGCCCTGTGGACCCTGGAGGGACCACCCTCCCCAGAGTTAGCCAAGTCCTAGAGACAGTAAAAAACTCAATGTAGTTCACTTTTCAAATGCAAACCAAACAATGCAGAGCTCAACCCCCAACCACCCTTATTGGGCTCTCACTCTCTGGGCCATTATCCTTCTGCCCTAATCACCTAGGGGTCAGGTACCAGAAAACTAAGGACCCAGCCCCTATGCCCTGGGTCTGCTGAAATCATTCAAACTGGTTAATCCTAAACCTGCATACCCTGACTCACCTATTCCTTCAGTAGAAACCACAATAGAGATGCTTGTAAATTTCCCCTTCTGTCTCTCCATCTCTTGAACCACCCCTCATTTCCTGTGTGACACCTCCCCAAGCCCATGTGTCCTCTCTAGCAATCTATGAGTATAAAAACTATCTTTTCAATGACATTGGCCTTGCCATACCTAAATAATAATAAAACCTATATTTTAAAATACCTTCTGCAGGCCATAGTTAGGGAAGCAGGGCTTGTATCCTCTTGGTTTACTCATCCATATTCTGACATAGTTACTACTGGCATATATGATTGCAGAATGAGAATCAGAATTCCTTTGGTTGCGTGTGACCAGAAGCACATGCTCGACAAGAAGATGACACTTTTGTGAAAAGGCAAACACAGCCCCTCCTAGAGCCAAGCCCAGCTAAGCAGGTGGCACTCTGGCCTGAGAGCAGCTCCACCTGACCCCTTGGCTGGTGCCCTTGTCCAGTACACAACTTGTGTATCCGTATATGGCAGCCCTGGCCTCTGAACACCCTGAGCATAAGTTTCCTATTAACTAAGCCTGACCAGAGCTCAGAAATAAAGAAGAGAAGTGTGTGTGTGTGTGTGTGTGTGTGTGTGTGTGTGTGTGTGTGTGTGAGGGGAGCGGGGGAAGACAAGAAGTAGTGAAAGGTAACAGTGAGAAAAAGAATGCAAATGATAAAATGCTTGTTATAATTCTTAAAGAAACAGTAATCCCTCTGCTTACTTGCCCCCTCTGACCATATTTAAACCTCTATTCTCTAATTAAGCTATGGATTTTTCAAGCTAAATCTTCCATTAGTTAGAATCAATCCTGATTTCAAGGCTTGAACAATGTAGACTCAACCGAAAAAAAAAAAAATCCATGTGCTTTCTTTAAACAAAGGAAATTATCATTTATTAAGGGGAACCACTGTCAGGTCTGGGTTTCTATACAGTCTAATTTCAAAAATTACTATCAGTCTTTACTTTGCAGATTGCTCAATGTTATTATAGTAGTTATCTAGATACTGAAAATAAATAGTGAAAATACTAACAAAGAAGATAATCTTAGTAGTGGACGCTATATTATTTTCAATCTTCTCACTGGGAGGAAATTCACTCTATATGGCATTTCTCAATGTTAAATTACTTTTTTTTTAAATTAGAAGCAAAATATTATAGACCCCAGGTTGAAATATTTTTCTATAATTAAAGCGAAAAGCCATACTAAATTTTTCCCCAATATATTCATAACAGCATTACACACAAAATAACCAAATAACTAGCCCAAATACATGTAATCTCCAAAATTTTGAAAAATTCTGATTTGAGAATCATATAAATGATAATAAAATTTCAATAATAACTGTTAGAATAGTGCAGAATAGGAAGATTCATAAATATATTCATAGAATAAGAGTTTGTAAATAAGTACAAATGGATGATATTTCTAATAAACAAGTTTATTCCCAGGCAGTAATGAACTTCCACAGAGAAGTATCTGTAATATGTCCAGAAATATCAATGTTTCTAGCAGCCATTAAAATGCTTTATTTGAATATGGACTGCTGAAAATCCAGTAATTCACTTTGCGGACTCAGACAACTCCTATACAGCACATGCAAAAATCAAACCATCAAGTAAAAAATAGGAGTTTTCCCAGTCAGCCTCCTTTCTCCTGACATTTAGAAATGCTACTTGAAATCCAGCTTAAATTTGATGCTCCTATGCCTGATGGAGTCCTCTGGCAACCAGATGTGAGATTTATCACAACTGTCATAATATAGCAGTTAGAATAAGTAAAAGAGTTATAATCTATTGTAAACTACCTAAGAGGATACCCATCTATGTATTTATCTGCATCTTTAAATTTTACCCCTAAGAGCTTTAAGATATGTAAAGGTTACCCAGTTTATATAAATATTTTAATAAAAGGTTCTTTTGTTTTAAAAAAAAGTTTAAATACTTTACTCCAGAATTTGTCTTTCTTTCAACTTTCTATATTTGAGGAGGGAGGCTTATCATTGGTTCTAGAGATCAACCCTGGAACCAGCACCAAATAGTACTAGATATTAGAATTGTCTCAGAAGAAGGTAGAAACCTCACCTCTTGGTAAATGCCTCAGGTCAAGTGGGTATAGCTCAAATCAATTTGAGTGGCAGAGGTACAAATAAATAGGAAAAAGGAGCCAGAACTCACTGGGAAAACATTCTACCATTGTACCCACATATTATATCACGTACATAAAATGTTTAGTACATGATCATTTCTTGGTGTAAACATTTTGGTTACTTTATCTCTTATATTACCTTAAGCCTGCTACTCACATACATTTTTCTTCTGTTTTTCGCTTGCTATTCAGACTTTATCCGAACAATTTATTTAAGGAATCTCTGATTTTCTGCAGGAGTCGGGGGAGGGGCAGAAAGTTAGCAAAACTTACTGGTCTCAAAACTTATTGGAGAATTTTTGCCTTGGGAAAAATTCTGTTTAAAATAAATATTTTATTTCATTTGTCCTGTTTTGTTTGTGTGGATAAGCATAACTGTTAGAGTTGAGAAAATGAATTCTATGAAGTACAAATAGATCATGTACAAAGATATATCTGGGAATTTTTGAAAGAACTAACTTAAGCTCTCTCTATATTTGGTTGTTGACCCTCATCGCTTTGAACAGGGTGCTTCCTGTGACCTAAAAGTCTAAATCATCTTTGCCTGTTTTGTGGATGAGAAAGGTGGCAAAGAGGATTTATAGATTTGCCCAAGGTCACAAAGATCATAAAGGTAGAGCCAGACTTCTCACTGAGTACTCCTACCACCAACACAACAGACATTTAGATTTTCTTTTCTCTGTAGACTCTTAAGAAGCATCACTTGACAACAAGATATAATGCAGTTTCCAAAACCTGGAGAGTCATCACTCTACTGTCTTTGAAACAGAATGATCGACAGCAAAGAATCTGGAAATGTAGGCTTCTGAACCCCTTGGAGGCAGAACAAGGCAGAAAGCTTTTTTTCATATATATATATATATATATATATATATATATATATTCAATGCCCTAGACTGAAAAACACTATCAGTTCAAAGTCACTTACCCAAATCTGAAGCTTGATTCTCTTTTCATTTTTGAATACAGTTTTTACTTTGAAATCGATCCCAACTGTGCTGACAAATGCAGATGTAAAGGAGTCATCCGCATAACGGAACAGAAAAGATGTTTTCCCCACACTGCTATTGCCAATGATGAGCAACTTGAACATGTAGTCAAAGTTCTGATCAGATGAGTCTTTCTGGCCATACCTGGCATCTTGGGCAGAGGCCATCTGTGGTAAAAACAAAAAGGTGTGGATCAGTCTCCCATTTGAGATGAAGCTAGCAGCATGCTCATTATTGGCCTTGCCAGAAACAGATGTCAGACCACTCAGGAGACAAGTTGAGAGTACTCCCCAGTCTTCCTCTGATGCTGGTATCCATGGCAATAATTCCCTGCTGGAAGACAGAACAGCAAATCTTACAGCTCTTTCCAGCTGTGCTGGTGTTTGTCACTGCTCAGCATTCAGAACCAATCAAAGACACCAAAGGGGACATCTATAAGGGTAACATGAAAAGCAAAGATATGAGGAATTGGCTAAGGCATGTGGGCTCTGTAACTTTATAATCCCAGTGATGGAGACACCAAAGTGACTCAACAGCAGGGTGTTTCTTACTGAAGTATCTGAATTATTAGAGCGTCTCTTATTTTCTAGGGAAGCATACTCAAATCATATCCATATTTCATCTATTAATATCACATTCAATCAACATCTGAACATACATGGCAATCTCTTTAAAATTAAAAATAATGATGATGGCAAGTATATATGGTTCAAACAATGTTCCAGGAACTGTTCATTTATTTAACCCTCACAACAATCCCATGAGATAGGTCCCTTTATTATTTCCATATTAAAAGGAGAAAACTGAGGCTTAGAAATATCAGGTCATTCCACACAAGTGATGTGTATCAGAGGCAGGATTCAAATCAGGCAGTGTGGTGCCACGGCTCATGTTCTCAACTTCTACCCTATTTCCCAATGAGAACCAGAAAAATATGCATGTATACTCTAAAAGGTGATGTGGGAAATAGTCATTGTGAGATTCATCAATGAAGAATCCTACCCATATTCAAACCTTGGCTCTATCACTTACTGGCTGTTTGACCTTGATTTTGTTATTTTAAATTGGTATACCTCACTTTCCTCTTTCACATGAAAAAAAATATTATCTAACAGAATGCTTGTGAAATATACAGATATAAATGTTTTATGTCTGTAAAGCAAATGTGTGAATAACCTGGCATAGCACATAGAATGATCTCTATTATTAATTATAAATGTTTCAAGTAGATGTAGATATTTTTATTTTTTTCTCTTTTTTGGTGGGTGGGGGGTGGGGAATGATCATCCTAACATCTACAAAAATAACACTGCATTACTTCTAAGTACCATTTGGTTCAATATAGAAAAGAAGAATTTAGAATGGTGACTCACACTGATTAGTACATTCACTTATTAGCTTTTCTGATGCTATGAATTCTTTGGCAATTATTGTGCTGCCCAAAAAGGTAGCCACTAGTAATATGTGCCTTTTTATACTTAAATTAATTAACCTTAAATACAATTTAAAATTTAGTTCCTCAGTCACACTAGTCATATATGAGTGCGCAATTGCCACAGGTAGTCAATGGCTACCTTATTGACAGCACAGGTACAGAGCATTGTCATAAGTACTGAAAGGTCTAATGAACAGTGCTAGGCTAGACAATCTTTTTTCATTTTCCATAGTCTAATTGACAATTACAACCTTCTTATGGGGGAGAGCAAAGAGAAAACCCCTAGCAGATAATGGAGTGCTAGAAACAGGAAATAAACAGTGAATATGCTCAGCCTTATCTAAAATAACATTGGATGTTAAAGTCAGGTGTGTGTATGCTTATAGACAACTGAGGGAAAGAGAGAAAGGGAAATAGTAACATATTCCCTTTCTGCAAATATTTACTGCTAGTAAGGGAACATGATTATATATATATATGCAAATAAGGACAAAAAATCTGTATATATTATAAAATGTAAAGACAATAAAATTCTAATTGCATTTCACATTTTATTAAATATAAACTTAAGCATTTCTCTTATTAAGTTCATGTAACCACACTGATGTCCTTAGTAGTTACAACTTGTAACAAGTGTTTGCCAGTGGGCAAAATTGGGCCACTAAAACAGGAATATATCATCACTTTCCTTTCTGGCCCAGGAGTCTACATGCTAAAATAAACCTCTCCCAACACAAGCACTAGCCAAAGACAAAACCAGGATTATAATTATTGACTATGAGTTTAAACAATGATATCTTGCTCTGATGACTGCTGACATTCCAGAAATCCAGGTAAATGTTTTGTTTGGCACTCACATTCTTATAGACATAGTCCTTTTAACAATTAACACTCACCCCTTATGGAGCTGCTAAGTTCAACCAGGGCTGCAAATGGCCTTAAGATCTTTTTACCATCTTTTATATGAACCATCCCAGATCCCATCTTCTGGATTAAGAATGTTTGCTAAGCCAGACACTACAAATTTCTTAGAGCTGCTCATTTACTCAGCCTGACAGTCTACCATATATTGTACTCTATCACACTAAGGTGGTATTCCAACTGAGTCCTGTGGATCTCTGAGTTGCCTCAAAATAAAATATAATAAATTTTCTGCTGCTATCAATACCAAATCCTATTCTAAAATTAGACTGATTCCAAAACCTGTAGAAATATAGATATCATCAGTACAGACTTTTTGAATATAACTGTGGGAGTTTAGATGGGGAAAACAGTATGAGAAATTGAATGTGTTCAATTTCAAGGGTTGATATACCTTGTGTAGGCAGCAAAGAAGGTGAGGGGAGCGCACAGGGTGTCTGGGATGAGGGAGGACGAAGCTGTAGATAATTAGAAAAGTTTCCTAACCCACTATTTTGGAAGATTCTTTTTTTTACTATTTCCTGATTGATATCCTCAATAAGATTCGCAGAGAGCCAAAAAAATAGGCATTGGGTATGTATATGTATTTTATTAAACTTTAGAATAATGAAATAAATCCTGGCTCAGAGGATGGAGAGATTATCCTAATGCCTTGCTGAGAACAGAAATGAAGCAATTCGACAGTATATAAATGTCAAAGGAAATTATAGATTGTTACTATGTAAATTTACTGACACTCTAAATATTAAGTCATGAACATTTTCAAAATTTTATAGTTGGAATTTGAAAACATGAGTAGTCATCAAATAATCTCCCACAGAGCAAGTTGAATTTCATAAAAAAATATAAAAGATAACTCTTTACATTAATTTTGAATTAATCTCCAAAACAATAATAATTGTAGAGCTGGAAAAAATCTTCAGGGTAGTCCAACTTTCCACTCACCCCAAGAGTATCTTTGGCCAACATCTCAGCATCTTATGTTAGCACAGTAGCCTAGCCCTTCATGCTGAGTGACAGAAAGTTTACTAGGCTGTAAATTAGCCTACTTCACTGCTGAGCAGCTGCAATTATTATAAATTTCTTTCTTAGATTTGAGTTAAAATCTTCGCTATAGCGTCTGCCCATCTGTTCTAGATTCTGCCTGATGTATCAAGAGAGAGTTGATTCCTTTCCCATCTGAAAGAACTTCAGGTGTCTTAGGAACCAATCATGGCCCCATAAGCTTTATCTCCTTCTGCTTGAATGATCCCAACTGCTTTAGTCTCTCTCTCTCTTTAGTATCTCAGGACATGTCTGAAATACCCCTGCACATCTTGCTGGGTTAAAATGAACATCTTTCCAGTTGTCAAAGTCATATGTGTGACTCCCACAATTGGTTGCAATATTCAAAATATTTATCTGGTCAGTGCAGAATAAAATGAAACTATTATGTCCTATCACAATTGACTTAACAGCAACGTGTCCTGAAATGCTCAGTACTTTTTTGCATATTAGTTGTGATAAACATAGGTCTCTCTTAGCCCCATCCTATACCTGAGTAACTTATTTTTTAATGGACATGTCAACTTTTACATGTACCCTATTATATTTCATTTTCTTGTTTTGATTTGCAATTTGATTCTGATCTGATCATTTTATGTCCTTTCATCAAAAATATTAGTTATCCATTCCATACTGTGTCATTCCTGCTTGATGAGTATAATTTAATATACTCATTTAAAACACTGATCAAAATGCTAATCAAATTATAGATAAATAACAATGAACTTTTTATCCCGTTGAATATATAAATCTATAGATGAGATCTCTACAATGTCATTAAGGATTTGGAATTTTAAACAAATCCTTAACCTCTGGGAGCTGGTGCCTTGGAAAGGCACTGTGCTACCCTCCAAGTATGCCTTGGTTCAATAGCAGGTTAATGGATCATGGACTTAATTGATGTGTCATTTTCAATTTCAATTCTAATTTCCTCAGAAGTCCCATTGACCAGGAACCAAACAAATTACCTCTGACTGACACATGCAACCACAGCCTACTTCAGAATTTTTGACATTTGTTTTTTAAAATAAATGGGAAAAGCAAATTATTTTCAAGGATCCCCTTGGGCACTTAAGAATCTAATTTGATCTAAGCCATTTTGTAGCTCTAATGGAAAAATAAAAATAAGTCATTTTAAATGTACTATGTTCCAGCTACTCCTAGTGATAATAGCCTGAGGGTCAGTGGGAGAAAAAATTAGGGTAAATTATCCAAAAAAAAAAATGCAATTCTTTAAAATTGAATGGATGAAAGTAAGGATGGGACGTATATATTTGATATGTAGAAATACATAAAGTAGTTTCAAATTTCAATTGTTATTACCTGGAGGAAAACAAAATTAAAAAATAAGAATTATTCCCGATAGTTCCAATGTAAAGACTACAACTTTAAAACTAAGAAAGAAAACATTAGAAGTTAGGATTTCCAAACATCCATCATCTAGGTTCCAGGTCCTTGTCTGTGCTCAGTTTGCTGTCTTCTTGTTTGTCTCTCAGATAGATTGGAATTGTGAAGCTCTTTTCAGTCTTCAGCCAGCAATTTCTCCATGTGTCTGCTATTGTTTGCTCCGGCAAGAACCAGTTGAGAAGCAATAAAACATTCCTAGTGTCACAGGGCTCATCACCATCGAGCAGAGAGGATGCTGTCCAGGGAACTGGAATTGGCCATGGTACTACAAGACATAACTCCAACCCAGCCTTCTGAAATAAAGGGCCTGGAAAAGTAGAGCAGTATGTAGAAATTGTCTTTGTCTCTTTATGTTAGCAGGGAAGAAATTACTATTTCATGGATCTCACAAGAGAATGTCGACGATGACGTGCCAACTTATGGTAATGCTTCCAAGAGACAAGTCACTGTATGTCTTAAAGGTACTCCTCAAGCTAAATATAACTGTACTCCTTTCCAATTATCTCCATCTCTTGCATAACTTATTTAACATATGTGGATAACTCACAGCTTATGCATAGAAGAATGGTAAAATATCTATAACAACGGTTCTTACAGGCACTGTACTGTGTGTTTTATATTAGCACACTTATTCCTTTCACCATCCCCATATATTGCTATCAAACTATAAGAACCTTTACTTATACAAACACTATGCTTTGGGTGTATTTTAAAAAGGCTACTGCCAGAAACATGAGGGAATTTTTTTTCCAAACTTCACTGTAAGAACTTGATAAAGCTCCTGAAGATAAAATTCACAAAAGTGTAGGCAACCCCTAAAACTGGGCCCCTAGAGTTCTTATCTCTTAGACTTTTTCACAATTGCCTCCAGCAATTCATCAATTACAGTTTTCTTACTCCCAATACTGGTTTCCACAGAGATTTCTGTTCCAATAAATTATGCTTCTCTGTATCAGCCTGTCTCTCCAATTTGGGGGGGCAGCAGTTTTCCCTGTGACCTCAATTCTTTGATGAATCTAAGAACAGTTGTTAAATGTTAGTTTGTTCAGCTTTTTTCTTGTGTGAAGATGAGAGTGACAACATCTAAGCTCCTTACATACTAAACAGGAAACCCAAAATCATTATCCCCATTTAAAAGATTAAATTAAGGGTATTTGAGACGACGCTAAGTAGAGATGTCCTTGTTTTTCAATAGGTTGTCTTTATTTCTCTGAGCCTGTACTGAGGCCTCACTACATGGACTAATGTTTTCTTCAAAAGTTATAGACACACAGGCTCAGCTAGTCCACCTTTCCCTTCACCGAACGAACAAGCCTCAAAATTCAATCACAGAGGAGACTATGGAACACATAAGGGTGTTTCTTCTTTTTGCTTCTAGGAAAAATCTATTACTTTGTTGCAGAGAGGCATGACCTAAATTTGATATATTTTAAAATTCATTATAATGGTTTTTGCATCTCCCTTGACACCTATAGATATATATTGCTAAATGTTAAGTAAAAAGAAATGAAGTTTATCAAACCATGTAAAAATGTTATCTATTAGTATCAAAGAATATTGTCCTCAGCCCACAATATAGTTCACTTCTGGCATAGTTACAGAAGGTTTACAGAGGGGAAACCTGCACAGTGCACTGGGTAAGGGGAGGTCCAGACCACAGAGAGAATGGTATAAACAAGGTCTGCTGGGAAGGGAAACAGAGTGGCTGGGACTGTTCTCTGGACTCCAATGCTGCAAGACTGACAGCTGCAATGAAGCAGAGCCCTGGTCCCAGCAGCTCCAGCATATCCTCACAAATGCTGAAGCCAGAGGGTCATTACTGCAGTCCCAGGATGCTAACGACTGCCTAGTTACTACTGGTCATCCAGGCCTTATGAATCATAGTGTGAGAAGAGGTAGAAAAACACCATTCCACTTCTTTTCTAGACACTCTGAAATTATGTGCATGTAGACGCATCTGTGAAAAAGTATATTCTCTATTATTGTGTGATATAAATATTGGTAAAAAGCATACACTCTATGGTCAGGCTGCCTGAGAAAGATTCCAGGTCTGCTACTCATGTAAATTTGGGCATGGGTTTTGTATTGTTTTGTTTTTAATTATTCTAAGCTGAAATTTTTTCATCTATGAAATAGAAATGAGTTAGATAATCAAAGTAAAATTGTTGGTATGTGTTAAGTTCTTGATTACAGCCTCCATCATCAACTTTGTTATTCCTCTTGTTGCACTAAAATGATATACAAGCCGTTCATTTTCTTCACCAACTCCCAGTGATGCTACTCTTTGAAATGAGAATGGTCAATTTTATAGAATGTGCTTCATTTCATTTCCTAACTTTACAGGATGAGAGATTTTGACACCTAACACTTTTACTCTGTAAAATTTCATAAATACTGAAATGAACTCTTTATAATTATTCTCTCATATCAAATATGAACTGAAACAAAGAACATTCATCATAATACCTCTTAAGATAAAAGCTGAGGCCCTAAGGGACCTGTGTGCAGATAGAAGTATTCTGTGGTCTAGAGAGGTTGTGGGAGGGTAATGTGATCAGAGACCATATCCCGTGATGTGACCTGTGCTATAACACTGCCTTCTACCCAGTAACTTCTGGAGAGTGACTAAACTCATGAAATGCTTGGGTGAGAATAGACTTTTATAAAAATTGGGATAGGGCTGAGTTTTACGTATGGACTAAAAAGGGGGCAGAATTCAAGTAATATATGGTAAGAAGTGCATGAGAAAGGCAGCTCCAGGAAATCACAGTAATTATGGAAAAAGTATTCTCTTACATGGCCTTGGAGTTGGTTATAGGGGAAGTTGAACCTAATTTCTGATAGTGAGTTTGGTAAATTGTCAAAGTCCAGAATATCATTATAAAAAGCAACACTGCATTACAAATTTGAAAGTTGCTAAAAGACTAGATCTTAAATGTCCCTATCACACAAAAGAAATGATAATTATGTGAGGTGTTAGCTAACACTACTACTATGTGGTAAACATATCACAAAATATAAATGTATCGAGTAAAACATGTTGTACACTTAAACTTATACAATGTTATTTGTCAATTATATCTCAATAAAAATAAATTTTTTAAAAAGTCCACAATATCATTATTTCAAACTAAGAAATCATTAAAAGGCTTCCATATATACATATAAAATATTACATACAACATAGAAATACAAATATGTATTATCTTGCATACATGGTGGTTATCTCCATCCTTTCCCCCAAACCTCACTAAAATAACAGCAAATGATTTTAACAAATGTAAAATTAGATATAGGCATAGAGAAGTGTAGAAAAGAGAGGTCAAAGTTTGAGATTTGGAAGTGAATAGCTGGAGAAAGGGAATCCTAAACCTGCTAGGGAAGTCCACAAGAACTCTTACACTGCAGAGCCTGGAATGGCCTTAGAATTGGAGATACTAGATGTCTTGATTATGGGGTGGGGCTAAGTGGATAATTCTCCTGGTTTGTCTGAGACTGAGGGGTTTCTTAGGACACAGCAGGACTTTCGGTGCTAAAACCAAGAAGCTGGAATGGTTGGTCACCCTGGGTATGACCAGGTCATGCAAACAGAATCAGCTGAAAGTCCAAGCCCCACATCTCTCCCTGATCCCAAATAGCCAAGCAGCCCTCTTCCCTGTATACAATTTTATTAAAACAAAATTATGTTATAAATATATTTAAAAATTGTTTTTAACATTCACACTTTCTATATGCAGATGTCAATTTATAAAAATGAAAACTCTCTTAGTAACAAATGTAAAGAAACCTTTAAAACTTTTCTCATGACCATGGATAAAATATACATAAGCCTTCTTATCATCTCTTGGTAGTGAGAAATAACAGACACAATGATCTCAAATACCTACTCTCTTCAGTTAGAAACCCTTTTATTAAGAAATACAAAATGAAATTTTCACAGGGTACACCAGATCCAAGATTTCTGAACCTGGAACCTCCACCTGAATTTGGCATAACTTGGGTAGGGCCAGATATTTGTAATTTTTAAAGCCTTTGTGATTCTTTTAATCAATAAGATATGGAATTCATTGTGTTAACCAATGTCCACATAGTAGCCAAGGTAGGTGTACACGGTCAAGCCCTCAGAAATGTATGACACTGAGTAATCTGACATTCAGGCCTATATCCACAGGATGTGGAAATGGAATCTCAGCACTCTCTACTAGCTGCTATCTTCGCTGATGCCTCTTCTGCTAATAGTGAGAATAAATCTCCTCACCATAATGCTGACTCAGCAGAAAGGGTTTATACCCTAGAATGCCCAGCCTACCCAGACAAGCTGAATGCTGAGGATTGTGTTATTTCTACCCCAATAAGAGCCAGAACCTTCTGAGGGCTGGTGATATAACTCACTGTGAGCTCCTTGTCAGACAATGAGGTACAACCTAGTAAGAAGCAGTAATAGCATTCTCAGAGCATATTCTCCTCTTCTCTCTCAGCTCTGTGGAAGGTGGCCTTGACTTTCTATATCAATTATTTTTAAAATTAACACATGGTTAGACTTTACTTTCTCTTACTATATAAGAAAGCACCCAACAGCTACAGGAGGCAATGCCCAAATTAAAACCACGAAATGAATGTCTCTTGCAATAGTATTTCTTCCTAACAAGAAAAAAAAATTAGACATAATAGACATACCCAGTACTATTCAGTATAAGGAAAAACCTCTTTTAAAAATAACCTAGTAAAATATTCTGAAAATTCTCACTGAAGGACAAAAAAGCCTAAATTGTAATATTAGTATATGTGATTCCTAAGAAATGTTCATCATTAAACACCTTTAAAATATTAAATATTATTTTAATATATTTAAGCCCTTAAAAATGCCTCAAGATTTACTATAAATATTCCTTACAAATCCTGACATTTTTCTTTCCTTATTCCATTCATCAAAGTAGGTCATGTGCAGGAGCAAACGCCCCGTTGTCCACACACTTATGAAACAAAGGGACTATCTGCACCATTCTTGAGGAATTCGGTGGTTAGCAGCCTACATATTTGTGTTTCCAGATTGTGCAGGTCCACCAATTAGAATGACTTATGGAGCCATTTTTCTAGTTATAATCACCCCTCTTTTTCATTCAAAAGCTACTATTATTTACTACAAAGAACAAGTCCGCCCATGCACCTTTATAAAAGAACATTCACACACACAGGTGTGCTATTTCTGTTGTCCCTTTAATCAGCCCTACAACTCAGATAGGTACTCAGTGAATCAAGCATTCAAAAGAAAAAACATCTTTTATTTTTAATACCAGATGAGTGTACTTTGAGAGTCATAGTTTGCTAATTGATACTTAACACATCCTTTCTTCAAACTCTTAAGGTTCCTCAAGCTACAGCCATTTGAAAAGAAATTATTCATCAGTTTGGGCTTGCAAGTTTCACTGATAAGACTCAGAGCCACGGGATGCATCAGAGCCACTCCATGACTAATAAGTAAACACCCTTGATGGGGCTAAAGTTAAACTAAAAGCAGTCTGACTAATAATGAGAGGCTCAATGCCCCATCTCTTAAAGTTACATTATGATTTGGGTTTTGAAACAATAAAAAGCTGAGAGTAGGAGGTCTAGCAGGCACAGAATGAGATTTTTTCAGTTTGCTACTGCTAAATTCCTAGTACTAGACCCAATCCAATACAATCTTATAGGAGAGTACATCAGAGAATTACTGACTCTGCCTTTTTATCATTCACTAGGCAACTGAAGACCTAGATTAACCCTATGGTTTCAGTGGACAGAAAAATATTTCATGACCCCCCAATAAAACTGACTAATGCTTCAAACAATCTGAAACATGCTGGTGTTGGAAAAGCATCTGTTTCTGCAGTTAATGCTGCTAAGGAATATATTAATTGGCAAAAGAAAGCAATTGTTGAAATTACTTTATTTTTACAAGTTTCACCTTGTTAAAATTTTAAAAAGTGTCATGAAGCCCACAATTTTATTTGAAAAACACAAATAAAATTATAGTATTACAAAGACAATGATCATAGAATACAAATAAATTATATAAATTAAAATATAAACATAAATCTTTCTCTCAGAAGTATATGAAGAATAATCAAAACACTAATATTATTATTTACATTTCTATATCGCCTTTTCTATAAGCTCACTGTGCTTTCTCAGTTCTGCACACTACTGTAAATGATTTCTATTGCACGCTTCCAATACTCAAATATGTCATCCCAAGAGAGTACACCAATCTTTACTTGGCAACATAGCATGCTTCTCATGTAAAAAGCAGCTAACATTGAGCATAAAGGAAAAGTACAATAAGTAAAATGAACAATACCTCATTGGGTTTAACAAAAAGCTGCAGATGACAGAAAAAAAGTCAATGAACTCAAAGATAAATCAACAGAAATGGTACAATTGACAGAAAGAAGGAAAAATTTAAGAGAAAAATGAGCAGAAACTTGGTGATTTGTGGAACAATATCTGAAGTCTAAGACACATGTAACTGGAGTCTCAGAAGAAAAAGGAAATGAGATAGAAAAATATTCGAAGATATAATGGTTAAATGTTTTTCAAATGTGGTGAAAATCATAAACTTATATATCTTAGAAGCACATTCAATCCTCTAAGCTGACTAAATACAAAAAAAACTACACCTAGGCATATCATGGTCAAACTGTTCACATTCAAACTAGGGTACAATAATATGAAGAACTGATTCACGTTACATTCATGTTATAATGTAGGTCACAGAAAATAAAACAAAGTACTGAAAGAAAAAATCAACAAAAAATTTATATGCAGCAAAATTATCATTCAAAAATGAAGGCAAAATAAAAAAAATTATCAGATGAACAAAAACAGAGAATTCATTGCCAGTGGATCTTTACTACAAGAAATGCGAAAGGAAGTTGTTTAGACTAAAAGAAAATGACACAAATAAAAACTCAGATCTGCAGAAAGAACATCAGAAATGGCAAAAAGGTGGTTGGCAAACATATATATATATATATATATATATATATATATATATATATATATATATATATATATATATATATATTTCAAAGCCAAAATTATAAAACTGCATTAGGATTTTTTAACAAATGCAGATGTAACATATATGTCAATATTTCTCAAAGGATGAGGTAAGTTCAGCTACCACATTTATGTAAAGTAATACAATATTAAGTAGACTATATAACACGTTGAAGATACATATTATAATCCTTAGAGTAAAAACTAAAAAATGCAAAAAATGTATAGTTAAAAAACCAACAGAAGAATTAAAATATTTGAAAGTATTTAGAAAGTATTTAATTAAGCAAAAGAAGGCAAGAAAGAGAAAACAGAGGAACAAAACAACAGGGTAAATAAAAAAACAAATAGCAAAAAAGTAGCCTTAAAGTGAACCATAATGATAAGTGAAACATATGAAAAGGAATAAAATTTCTAATTTTTTTAGCAGAGATTTTCCAGACTGGATTAAAAATGCAAGGCCAAATTATATTCTAACTAGAAGTTCATACTATAAAGATACATAAAAGTTGAAAGCAAAATTATAAACTTATATTAACATATATGACTATATTATACATATAAAATCCTATGAAAACACTATTACGGCAAGAAGTATTGCCAGAGATAAAAGGGGATATTTGATAATAATAGAAAGAAAAATTTTTCAGGAAGATACAATTAGAAATGTGTGTGTACCTGATAAGTTCATAATATAGGAAGCAAAACCTGAAAGAACTAAAATAAATAGGTAAATTGACAATCATAGTTGGAGATTTTAAAATCTTTTTCTCAATAATTATTAGAATAACTAGAAAAAAAGTCAATAAGCATTATATGACCTTAACAACACCATACAATGCCATGACCTAATTGACATTCATAGACCCTTACACCTCACAACTGCAGCACACAGCATGCACAAGGTACATGGAATGTTCATGAAGTTAGACTACATGCTGGCCTGAAAACAAGTCTAGAAGTTTTCAGAAGATAAAAATCTTAAAGATTATGTTCTCTGGTAACAATAGAATTTAAATAGATATCAATATCAATAAAATATCTGGAGAAAACACAGTTTTTGAAACTTAAACAACACACTTCTACACCCATGGATTAAGGAAAACATCACAAGAAAGTGAGCAAATGATTTGAAATAAAATATAACACAAATGGTACACACAGAAATTGGTGGGAGTCAACTAAAGTCATACTTAGAGGGAGAGTTATCATTTTAAATGCTTATATTTATTAAATAAAAAGATACTCAATGATCTAAATTTCTACTCTAAGAAGCTTGAGAAAGAAAAGTTCTACTGAAGTATAAGGAATAGTTATTTTTTTAAATCCCAATTCAATAAAATACAAAATAAACAACAGAAAAGTTTACAAAGGCAAAAGTTGATTATTTAAAGATATTAATAATATTGGTAAACTTCTATGAGACTGGTGAGAGAGAGAAAGAATTCAAGTTATCCATAATGGAATAAAAGGGGATATTGTTACAGATTCCAGAGAAATTAAAGTATAAGAAAATATTTTGAACCACTTTATGTCAATAAATTTGAAAAACTAGGTGAAACACATAATTTACCAAAACTGACTCAAGATGAAATAGAAAATTTTGTATATGTATAATTAGTTTTCTATTGCTACCATAATGAATGTTTAATATAACAACTAATTATTATTTATTGAGTCAGAAGTCTGAACACAGTGTGATTCAACTGGGTCCTCTGCTCACTCTTCTCAGGCATTAATCACAAGGCCAAAACCAATGCATCAGCTGGGGTGGGTTCCTCTCTGGATGTTCTGGGGAAGACTCCATCTCCAAGCTCTTTCAGGTTATTGATAGAATTCAGTTTGTTGTGGTTGTAGGAATGAAGTCGCTGTTTATTTGACATATATATAGCCTTCTTCATTTTCAAGCCAACAATCCTCATACACCAAACTGAATTTCCCTTCTACCACATCTCTTTTCAAGCCAACAATCTTCATACACCAAACCTTTGACTTTCCCTTCTACCACATCTCTCTGAGTCCAGCAAAAGAAAATCCTCTGTTAAGGGGTCATGTGATTAGATTGGACCTACATGAGAATCAAAGTCAATCTCCTTAAAATCCATAACATTAATTTTATCTCTTTAGTCCCTTTTGTTATATAACTTAATTTGTTCACATATTCCAGGGATTAAGGCACAGACATCTTTTTTGTGAGAGAGGTGGAATGTTCTGCTTACCAGAGTATACTAAAGGGAGATAGATGATAGATGGATAGATAAAGTAGGTAGGTTGGTAGGTCAGTAGATAGACAGGATCTGCAGTTGGATGACAGATATATGTATATCAAAAAAGTTGAACTTGTTAAAAAATATTTTCCACAAAGAGAACTATAGGCGCCAATGGCTTCATTACTAAACGCTATCAATTTAAGAACCAAAATATATCAATCTTACACACCAATATCACCTAGAAAACAGGCGAAAAGAACACTTCTCACTTTATTTTATGAGGCCTGCAGAACTCCAATATTATAACCTCATAAAGACATTAGAAGAACATCATAGATCAATATTTATCATGAACTTAAATGCAAAAATCTTCAAGGAAATATAATCAAACCGAATCCAGCAATACAAAAAAGAGACAATACATAATGACTAATGGGTTTATCTAAGGAATACCAGATTAACTCAAAAGCAATCAATATAACTCAATAGAATAAAGGGGATAAATTATGTGATCACCCCCAACATTGGAAAGGAAGAAGTAAACAGCTTCAATTTGTAAATGATTATTTATATAGAAATCCTTAAGAAATCTTTTTTTAAAATCTAAAAAAAAAAATCTAACAGAAATAATAAATTAAAATGTAGCAAGGTCTCAGAACACAGTCAAGACAAACAACAAAGTAGAGGTACAACAGGTACAATCACATCTATATTTAATAACCTAGACTTCATCAAAATAAAAAAATTATCAAAGGGCACTATTAAGAGTATGAGCATTTAAGCCACAGACTGGCAGCAAATATTCTTAAATATATTTAAAGAGCTAGTTTCAAAATTATATAAAGATCTCCTGCAACTAAACAATGAAAAGGCAGCCCCCGTAATGAAAAAAAAGACTAAACACACAAAAGATATACAAATAGACAGTAAACGAATGAAAATACGCTAAACATCACTTGTCATCAAGACAATGCAAATTTAAATCATGAGATACCACAAAACATTCATTGAAGTCACCAAAATTAAAAAGGCCACTGACATCATACATTGTTTGAGGATGTAGAATCACTGGAATGTTTATACATTGTTAGTGAGAATGTAAAATGGTACTACCACTTTGGCTAAAGATTTCTGTTTTGTATAAACATACATGTACCCTTTATCGCAGCAATTCTACTTCTAGGTATTTATCCAAGAGAAATAAAAACATTACAAAGAGACAAATATGATCATGTGATAGCCTTCACCAAAATGGCCTCAAATGGAAAATTACTCAAAGTCCATCAACAGGAGAGTGAATTTAAAGAGTATGATAGATTAATACAATAGTATAATATGCATTAATAAAACAAAATGAATCATTGATAAATGCAACAATATGGATGAATCCTCTATTCATTATTTTGAGCAAAATAATGCTCAAAGAGTACATACTGCATGTTTTACCATATGTCCATACTGTGTGTTTTACAGAGCTATGTGAAGTTCTAGAATAAACAGAACTAATTTATGGTGAAAAAAGTTGACTTTATTGTGTCAGTGGATTAACTGGAAAAAGAGCATGAATGAACTTTTTGGGTTGATTGGAAATATTCCAGATCTTGATAGTAGTGTGTGTTTTTTTAAAAAAGTATGTCCATTTATCAAAGTTCATCAAATAGTTAACAAGATTTATGCATTTCAATGTATACAAATATCTAAAAAAAAACTTTAAACAAACGAATGAAAATGCTAAAAATCTAAATAATTCCAAATAAATCTAAAAGATCTAATTTTCATAGACAATAGTACCTTTGGTGATAAAATGTGACCTACTAAGATGGTTCCTCTAGTACAACTGCAGGAAAACCCATTCCTCAGTATAAAAATATAGTTTCTTCTTGGAATATAATGGTCAGGAAAGGAATTTCTAGTTCCACCATAAGCTTAAAATGACAAAAAAACGTGGTTACACATGTAATAAATCCACAACTTCTAGGGCAGAAAAGTATAAATAGAAAATCACATTTACACCACAGAAGTTTATTTTTAGTACAGGTTAATTCCCCTCTCTATCCTCTACTTTCCTTTACAGAAGAAAGATGGATACTTCAGAAATTTGCTCAAATGGAATAAAAAAGTTCTTGTTCTTCCAAAGTCAACTAGGGGTTTTCTTTGTTTCTCTAAGTAATAAGGACTAAATTTTCATTTATTATAAAGATAAAGGGATCATCATTAAGGTTTGATATTGTCAGAAATTCAACAATAAGGAAATGCAAGAATACCATGTATTTTCCACAATCAAATGAAACAATGCTATTTAGACTTCATTTCTTTTTTAAGTTGTTTTTGTATATAGCATGGCTATATTTAATATCGATTGTGGTTTTCACCTCAACTTTATATTCAGCCTACATCTATATTCTCTCTTCAGTCCTCCTTATTTTTAGCCAAATCACCACCACCACCACCACCCTGCTTTTTTTGCTCTCTGCTCCATATATTGGGTAGTTTTTTTTTTAAGTTACCCAAATAATCAAAAGGCTCTGCATTTATGAAATGACCTAAAAGCTTGTGGATAACAAAATTTACAACTAAGCATTTAATTAGATTCAATAGATTTGACTCTGGTTCTAAAAGAAAGTAGACCTGCAAAAATTCAAATCTAGGAGACACAAAGCAAACCATTTTTAAAACATTGGCCCTTCTCAATATTTAGTTTAGTTTACTCAAGTTTATTTTATAAACAAAAGATACTTCTTTTTCTTCTGAACCAAATGAATGAATCAATTTATATCAATAGTGCTCTCACTCTACACCATGCTTTTTTGTCTTCTTGGGGAACCCAAAATAAGAGAGGAAAGACATGGGCTTTCTAGACAGAGATCTGGCAGAATCTAGAATCTACCATGTTGGAAAAGTTCTTTCATCTTAATAAGCTACAGTTATCTTATCTGTAATTAACAATGCTGACTTTTAAGACTGTTTTATATTTTACTCACATGCACGCACATACATACACAAAGGCACAGTGCTTGGCACAGACAAAGTACTAGATAAACTGGAATTGGTAAGTCAGGATGATGAATCAAATGACAATTTCTAAATCAGAGTCTTTCCCTCAAGTCATGAGCAGTGTTATTACCTATTTCATTTGGCCCTCAAGATTTATGGATACACTGAATAAGAACAAAATGACCATCTTCTGCATTGAAATTCTAAACCCATCATTTAGAATACTTACCAAATGCTATAGTTATTTAGTTACAAAAGAAATACTTCTATCAAAGACTATCAGTATATTATTTTAATAGTCACTATAAAAAGCAATTATTATCTCTCATTGTGTATCAACTCAAAGAACAATATCCTTCAGAAAATATGCATATATCAAAGACAATCACCTGGACCAGAACATCAAGTTATAAGTACATCAAATTCTTTTAAAAGACATTATGTCATTTTTAAAAAGATTCTTTTGATTTAAGAAACCATATAGGACATCAGTAATTAAAGGGCTTATTTTATTTCGCATCAACAAATGGATGAAATGTTTTTAAATGTAGAAAAGAATCTCTTAGGATAATGCAATTATAAAGTTTTGCTTGTCACTCCTTTTCCAGAAACCTAATAATGAAGTTCAGTCTTTAAATGTGGGGGGGAAGAAGTGTCAGCTATTACTCTTGTTCATTTTCATATATCGAAGTCACCTGGAATGTGGTTATGATTCAGAAGTAAGGGTGTTGGGACATTACTTGACACTTAAATTACTTGACATATACTTTTTATAAACTATGGTTACAGTTTTTATTCTTCTTATCATTATGTTTGAAAACCTGACACTAATAAAGAAAGGGTCACCATAACAACAGTTTGCCCATTAAATTGAATCAATTAATGGGCTTTAATTAAATATACTACAAAAAACAGTCTTTGATTTCTTAAAATATACATACCATTCATGATAGCACTTGGGTGTTTACATTGTTAAATTTCATAAATCTAGTCCAATGAATAGAGTACACAATAAATATAACTCCATCAAGAAACAAATTAATTTTATTAATTATTTTTAGATTATTTCTTCATTAAAGTTCTGACTAAAAAGGTAATTACAATGCCTATTACCTAGTTAATATGAAATAATTTAAAATATTTTCTAAGTCATTAATTTCATTCAATTTTGTAACATTTTAATGACTTTTCTGAACATTCCAAGTAACTCATATGAAAATAAAAATCAGAGTGCAGTGTGCTTAATTTTTTAATAATTAATTTTGACAGAAAGATTTCAGTGCATATATGGGGCTGACTTAAATACTAACAATCTACTTTTAAAGTCTATTGTCAATGTTTACTTATAATCGAATATGATTAATTTAGCCAATTGGCTCCTGGCAGTACCTCCAGTAATGGAAAATTATCATAAGGCAATATATCTTGATTGCAACAGCCTGTACCTTTATTGTCTGTCCAGATTCTTTTCACATCAGGTCTGTAATGAAAAGCTAAGTCACAAACAGAGGTATTAGGAAATACACAATGGGGCCACCCTCTCTGGAACAAATCAAATTTTCAATAACTCATAAGGTAATTTGATGGCTTCTATTATATAATCCTTCAACAAACAATTAAATTCTACAGATTTTTTTTCATTTAACAGTCCAGTCATTGTATATCTTGATATATATAACCCATAAAATAGACTAAAAGCAAACAGATGCATATGTTTAAAGTCCTTGATTCATGAAGAAAATCGTTGGAAAACGTTTAAAAATTAAAGTCATGTATTCATACTGTTGAATTTGGTAGCAAAGATGAGTTCTCAAGAGAGAACTCGTCCCAAATGGTGTGTACCATTCTCCTCTGAACCCCATTCATAAAGTGCCTTTCTGTTACGCAATAGGATCACTCTACTTGGTTAATGAAACATAGGCTAATGTTTAGCGTTCACTGGTTGTACATACAAACAAGAAAGCATCACTCATCTTAACTTAAAAACAAAACTTAATCAGGATGCTTAGGCACAGGAACCGGAGTCAATAGAAGCAAACAACAAATGGGCACATCCTCAAGAAAGCTCAGAACGGGGTCTCTAAAACGCGGGAGTAAACCAGTTGTGCATACAGCGATAAAAGGCTGGACACCTCTGGGATGAACCAAGCCACATCGTGTTTGCTGTTTTCCGCTGATACTATTAGGGCCCTAATTGAAGAAAGGGGACTTTGGAGACCCAAACATTGCCTTCTCCTTTCTTAACGTGGATTCGCTCTATCCCAACTCCAGCAGAGAACTCCAAACCCGAAATCTATCTTTAAGTCCGTGCTTTTGCACCGCTTTCACAAACCAGGGAAGCCAGGAGGGAAGATCAATGCCAATACAATATTGCACGTTCCCCTGACTTTTGTTTGCTCGGAATAACATTTTAGACAGACAGTCTTACCCTTCTTGTGGAGCCTGAGAAGATAATAAATACCCTATCCCTCATCCATACTGGCCAAATTACAGCCCCACGAAGCGTAGAGAAACCCAACTCTGTCCCCAGGACCTAGTCAGAGCCTCATCTTAGCGGGTGGCGGTCTGGACCTTCCCTTAGATCGGAAACAGTTTGTGCTTGGATCGAGAGTAAGAGCATCTCTCTCGATTCCTCTCGAGGCCACACTTTCTGTATAGACCCACCTGCATTGGAGCTTCGTGTCTCATTGTTCTCAAAATGTCCTTTCTCTCTGGCTAAGACAACGCCGGCCCCGGCGCCGGGTCAAGCTTGCACAGTCCGCGCGCTCCACGCTCTGCACTCTTTGGCTTTGCTAACCGGCTCCAATATCAGCACTGGAGCTGTCCCCTTCTCGAGCCGCACACGCGTACTGGCCGGGAGCCCCTTGTGCTCCTGGGAGTTGTAGTTTAGCCTAGCGCGAGCTTCACTGTAAATCCACGAGCCATGGACTACAACTCCCGGCAAGCCAGTATTTAAACTGTGCCTCCTCCAGTCAGACTCGGCCGTGGAGCCTCCCTTTGCCTTTGGCATCGCTTCTGGTTGTTACTCCAGCTTTCCAGCCCATTTTCTCAAAGATGCAGGCAGAAGTGACCCCAGCTCTTCTCAGCCGGAGATTTTTTTTATTTTCTACCTATCGCATTTCAAAACTAGATTGTGATTTCCATGTTAGGAAACGCACTTACCTTGTGCTAATTACCGATACAAACGAACACTGCGCTATGTTCTGGGGCTCTCCTCCCTACACCTCCCCATCCAGAATCGGGAAAGTTTATATATCTCCATAGGCAGAGTGTGTGGTTTTACAATCTCATTCAACAATCACGGGTAAGAAAGACGATGAATACCACACGCATAAAGTGGCTTACTCGCACAATTGCATTAAGAAGGCGCGCGCGCGTACACACACACACACACACACACACACACACACACACACACACCAAAGTCGGTCAAATCGAGGTTTTGTGCAGAGCATGTAAAGGGACTCCCTTTACTTACCTTTCCGTATAGCTCCATTGCAAGTTGAGTTTCCAAAATTCTCAGTAACCCCTCCTTCTACGGATGAGGTTAGGGTCTTACGCAGGAAGCGGGGCTAAACCCACAACAATAGAAGAGGTGGAGGTTGCGATTGGCGGAGGGAAAAATAAGAAATGTGGAGAACACAGCCGATTTAGATAAATAGCTTCTTTCCTCCGGAGGGAAAGCGTGGAGTCTTTAAGTGGCAGCAGCAGAGAAAGAGCTGAGAGTCTCTTAGGAAGTGCCAGGAGCTCAACGGTGCTGGGTAGCCCCTCCCAAACCCTCCCCCAGGCACCTTCCACCGTCATTAGCGCGCACACACAGCCGCGGCTGGCCCAGGGCCGGAGAGCTGATAGGGCACTGGTTATTTATCCAAAGCAAGTCACATAAAAAGAACACATTCATCACCAGAGCCCAGAAGCACCGTCACAGAATGAGATAGGAGACCCCTATTAAGTTATCCTGTCCTTTCTTTAACACAGAGTCATTCCTTACATTACAATCGTACTCCTCCCAGACTACTTCAAAAAGGGTTTTTGAAATCTCTGAACTGTCCTTTTATTACATTTATATTCTCCCCTCAGTTGACTAATTCGTGTAGCTATCCACATTCTCTGTACCTATTTACAGATACTCCTCTCCCGTTAAGAGTAAACGTTAATCAGTCCAGCAATCATCCTGCCTTTGGCAAGTCAAAATGCTTATTACTGGAGGCAGAGTGGAAAAGGAATGAACTTCATATTAGTTCAGAGACATGGAAGTAATCGCTTGAATCAGCTTGAAACTTCCCTTTTTTCTTTTCTTTTTCATTTTTTAAGTAATGCCTTTTATCGGTGGTTTTTATCCTGAGAAGGGTAAAATAAATATTCTCAAAGCCTCTGTAGAGATTCTGATTTACTAGATGTGATGATGAGGCGTCTGGGAATTATCATTTTAACAAACATTCCAGCAATCCTGATGCAAGTGGTCCTATGCCACAATTCAAGAAACTCTGCCTTAAAAAAATTTATATGTAAGAGTTTTTCAAAGATACAAACCTTAACAATTTCACAGATCAACTCAATAATATAACAATATATTGAGGATCTACTATGTCCCATTAATTTTAGAGTTTTGTTTTTGTCTTTGTTTTAAGAAATCTAAGACCTGCCTTTAAATCTTGCAATCAGTGAAACTGTAATGTGATATCTAGATAAATATTTTTATAACTACTCAGAAAATGCATTTTAAAGTGCTCCTCTCAGCTGGGATTATGTGATGGTTAGGACAACTGCATCTAAATTAGCTAACATGTAATTCGATATCAGTATGCTTCATGTCAACAGCTTATTAGAAATAAGACACAATTTTTTAAAAAGATCTATGTAAAGGCACACCTCTTTATAATTTTTTCCAGAGGAAGTACCAAAAAATAATACACTTCTTATATGCATATAACTATTTGGCATTTATGTTATATATATTCTTAGGCGAGGCAACCCTTCGTTGACCTCACAGATTACAAGGACCTTGTCAGTTTACAATCCCTTATTTTTAATTTTTTAAAATTAATTATTTTTTTTATGCCTACAGCACCTGGTCTTCCTAGGTGGTCTCCCATCCATGTACTAACCAGGTTCGCCACTGCTATTTGGTATTTAATAATAAAAAATTGCACAGCTACTTAGAGTCGTCTTTCCTTAGAAGAATTCCTGTAATTTTTATACTAGCATCTCAGAGTTCAAGGAGTCTGCTATTAGAGAACATATCTGAATATTATAAATGTTAAATAGTCATGGATTTACTACTCTTTGAGAAGTCCATTCTTTTTTGACATTTTACTAACATGATATATACCTCCTCAGTATGTCTCTTACTTATAGAAAAACCGAGTTTTGTGGGTAAAAAAAAAAAAAAGTGTTTGGGAAACTTAGTTCTGTCTTGTTTCTCATGTCTTTTTTGGGTATTTAAGTGGGTAGAGGAAGTAAAAAACAAACAAAACAACAACAACAACAACAACAACAAAAGCCTAGCCAAGGATCAAATAAACAAACAAGGCGGACTGTAGCTCATTCTCTCTCTAAAGTCAGAACAAGACTACTTTAGCTTCGTTTGAAATCAGACCACCATCTAAGAGTTTCATTCCCAAGGTCACCAGATGACTGCTGGAGCTCCAGCTCTTACATCCACAGTCTAGGCAACATGAAGGACAAATGATAAAGGGTATTCTCCCATCTTTTTAAGTGCACCAGTGCGCTTATATTACAGTGCCTGGAAGTTAAATTTACTGTCATACCTAGTTGCAAAGGAGGGTGGGAAATGTAGTCCTTATTTTGGGAGAATATGTGCCCAGCTGAAAATCAGCAATTCTGTTACAAAAGAAGGGAAGAATAGATATTGGGAGACAGCTGATAGTTTCTACCACAGAGCATTAGGGGGACTATAAGATACCACTTGCTGCTTTTTCCTTTTTGCAATTTTACTAAAATGTAAATATCCAATTATTTTAAAATTTACCCATTCTCAAGGACCTCTGTAATTTAATAGCAATCAAAACCTTAAAAATTAAGGAACTACCCAAAGCTTAGGATACTCTGGATCTCATTGAGGAAACAGGTAAAGAAGGAAGTCTTCTCCACTTACATAATGAATTTGAGGTTAGTTGATATGAAAAAGATTTTAAATGGCAAGATATAGTTAACAGAAGGCAGTGAATGACAAGAGTCTATAATATAAGCACCTTCCATATTAGAATGTAGAGCAGGCTGAAAGGTCCTGAATTCCAGAAAGGTCACTTACCTAGGGTCATATAGATCATCAGAGAAATAGCTGAGATGAGAACTCTTAAATGTTTTTCTTTAGGTTCAGTTTTCTTTTCATTATTCCACATTGCTATTCATTGTTGATTGGCTTTTTGCTATCCTGTGTTTATTTAATATTTACTAGTATTTGTGGGGTTTTTTGTTTATCTAGTTTATTTATTATTCACTTTCCCGTTATCAGTCCATGTCTATATCAGCTCTATTAAACAGTAAACGTCTATAAGTAGAGTCAAATGGGGATAATTTCTTGGCTAAAATAGAGCCACGAAAAAAGATAGTTAATTTAGTGTTTATTAATAATAGCAATGTTGGTTGAGTAAAAAATAGCAATAAACATTTTGTTTCCATTACTGTTACTATCTCTCTGTTAGTAATTACACTGAAAAATAAAACATCTGGGATTTATTATAAGAGATAAGGAAGCCCCTGGGGATTCACTTACTCCCTTATACAAGCCTTACTCACACAGCGCAAGGATATGGCTGGGTATCTAATCCTGGATATTTCTGAAACCATTTCCAATCAAGCAGGAGGTTTTTCTGACCCAGGCTCTGTATGACTCACTATGTTAGTGCTGGCTTTGATTTCAACTTTGTGTAAGCATTTGTATCAAGAAATGCTATTGATTGTCTCATGTTCCCTTTGGAAGAAATTAAACGTCCCATGACATTATTGATTTCTTTTTAATTAAAAGAAAAAAACCATTTAACTCATTCCTGTTCATGAAGTTTCCAACCCAAATATAATCAATATAAATAATGTGCTTTGTGAAAAATAAATAAATGTACTCCAGCTGAATAAAAAGAAAATTATACTTTCTCTCTATGATATAAATATGATACTTTTAATGATAGCCATTCTTTCTTCAATACCTACTCAGTGGTAGGCCCTTTGTATATATTATTCCATATAATCCTCAATAATATTTCAAGGTAGTATAATTAACCTTATTTTCCAAAGAAGAAAATTAATGGAGAGGTTAAGTATTTTGCTTATAGACATTTAGCTAATAAGATATTGGGCCAGGATTTAAAGCTCAGGGTTATCTGATTCCAAAGCCCAGATTCCTACCAATAGTTTTTCTCATAAAAGGTAATGTTCCTTCAAAAAAAAATGTTTTATAATCTCTTACAAAGAAGTTTTACCAGACTTCATTGCTGTTGACCTTGCTTGGGAACAAGGATGCTACACACTGTCCTCTCTTGGAATTGCTAGGTTATAATGTCTTTTCATACAACACTTTTTCATTTAAAAACTGTCAGCATTTTCAGATAGATACTGATTCATTTGATGAACTAGAAATTACTAAGAAGCTTTGTATCAAATCAGATATTTTGGTGAAGTATATGTATATTTCCATCTCGTAAAAGACAGTTTTAGATTAAACAGATTATAATTATACAAATTATGTGAAAAACAGAGTACTAAACAATAATCCCCACATTTCATACAGAGTATTTATTTAGCTACAGATTTCAAATTGATAACGTTGGGTAAAGGTTATATGACCTACACCTTTATTAAACCATGGTATACTTCCAAAGAGATAGCTATCATGATCTTTTTAAAAAATAATTACTCTTAGAAATCTATTACAAATTTTGAAAACAATTTTATGATCAAAGCCCAACCTAACTGTATAATTTAGATAGTATGCTTTCTACCTGTAGGCTTCTCACCTGAACAGAACAGAGAATGGCCCTAAAAAGCATCTCTTGGGAGACTTGTAAGAGAGTGGAGTGTGTGCGTATGTGTTGCTGGTGGGGGTGGGAGGGTGGGGATAAGGACGAGATAGAAAAGCATTCTGTTGGTGCTCAGCCAGAGTTCCTCCTGTATGCCTTCAGTAGCCAGGTATTTAGAGCTATGCGTCCACAGCTCTAAACTAAGGTTATATCTCAGAGCCAAGTACAGGTAGAAGAATGAGGTTCATGACAAATATTTGTTCTTAACTTCCATAGCATTCAAAACATGTCAGAAAAAAACACAAGGAAGGGACCTCACAGATAATTCAGTTCAATCCTCCCATTTTGTGAATAAGAAATTAGATCCCAGAAAAGTAAAATGACTTACCTCAAGCTCCACAGGTCAGTCGATACTGTTGAAAGGCTCTGACAAATATTGGGGAAAATACTGCTGTGAAAATATGTTACAATTTATTAACAAAATCAATTTTATGTGTATCAATAATTTTCATTGAATTATTTTTAGATTTACAGATTATAATTTGAGTCAAAAAAGGACTTCCACCTTCATCCTCTAGGGGGCTCCAAATTTGTTCAGGAAACCAGAGATAGAAACAGGTAATAAACAAGAAAGCAGCTGCAGAGAAAACACAAAGCAGTGCCTGATTAGCTACCTTCCCACGCTTATTATTAATAACTGCTGTAAAGATTTGTAGAGGAGAGTAATAATTAGTTCAAGGAAATTCTATGGAGAAGGAAATGATGCTTCTGGATAAGAAGGTCATCCAGTGGTAAGTGTAGAATGAGAGACAGACTGACAGACTGTCAAAGGAACTTAAAGATTATTAAGTTCTTCTTTCTAAGTTTGGAGATAAAAAAAATCAAGCTTCAAAGATTGGTAACAACTCACCTAACATCGCATTAATTAATAAGAGACCCAGTACTAATATGTAATTCACATGACATGGAGGCCAGGGTCCTTTGTAAATACACATTTCAACAATCACTGCTGGAACATTTATTTGCTGTCTCATAATTTGACCAAACTTTTGCTCAAAAATCATGAAATTATCACACATTAAATCAAAAGTCCAAAACCTCTTCCAAAAAGATATGTAATCTGTTGGTTATCTCTAATATGCTGGTTGAGAAACAGTGTATGATATCTAAAGGGAGTTGAAGTATATAATACTTTTTCAAATAAAGGCTTATAAAATATTTTAAATTTTATTATTTTTTAAATGTGACATAATAATTAAGTTACAGACTAAAGTTTTATTATTTTTACAATTAAAATTAAACTTAACCCAATTAAATTTTTCTAAAAAAATTAAACTTTCTAATTAGTTAAAATTAATTAGAAAAATAATAAAGTTCAGTATCAACTGATTTGATAGGAATGAGGTCAAAGATTTCTCTTTCCTTCTTCCTTCAAATATACAAGAACCCTAGCAGACAGGCAGGGCAGTAAAATGGTAAATACTATACATCTTTAATGGTCACTGATCCTGCTCTTTTTTCAGGTCAACAAGGCCCATTCATAGGCAAGTAGCACCATTTTCCCTGTGCCAAGCTAAATCACAGGAATCCTGATCAAAATCCCAAGGATACAAGCATATTAGTGTATCACTTAGCTTTGCTAGTATAACAAACAACCTAAAAACTTAGTGATTTAAACAATGATCATTCTTACTTCATGATTCTGTGGGTTGACAGTTGGGACTGGTATTTTGAGCACTCTTTCTGTCTCAGTTGGATTCACACATAATTCTGCAGTCAGCTACAAGTCAGCAAAGTGGCTTTGCTTCTTGGAGTTGTTTGGCTATTGGATAGGAGATGTGAGAGAGACCAGGCCATGTGTCTCTCATCTTCTCATAGGCTGTCTCTAATCTGTACACATATCAGCATTTCAGGGTTCTAAGAGAAAGAGCAGAAATACGAGAGGCCTCTACATGCCTGGATTTGCAGCTGGCACAGCACTCCATCTGCTGCATTATGCTGGCCAGAAGAAGTCACAATTTAGCTCAGATACAAGAAATGGAGAAATAAATTTGCCTTTCTTGATGAAAGGCACTGAAAAGTCACATTTCAAAATGAATCAGACTCCAGAAGGTATGGAGAATGTAGCCACCCTCAGAACCCACCAATCACAGGCCAGCATCGCATCAAGGCTGTACCACGTCAAAGGCTCTGCATGCCTGCAAGCCTTGGCCTCTGCCACTCTAGACACCAGAACCCTACTGCCTTCCTGGCTTCAGGGGATGTGTCAACCTCATAGAGCCCCTCTTCAACCCTCAATCATGGTACTTCCGCTGATTAATTTTCTCTTTTGAAAATCCAGTTTAATTATTAACACAGACCTAAGCTTTTAATAACAAAAATGTGTTCAGAAATTTTCTTTCAGCTCACCCACAATAGCTGATTACTTCTTCTGGCTATTACCTTCCTCCAGAAAGTAAATAAAGTAAGGATTCCAGGACAGAAGAACTCACAGGCTTCATCACTACTACTGCAGGGGAAGAACACCTTTCATTTTTCCATGATCATCCTATAGGGAAAAAAAGGATCTTGGTCATTTCTCAATAGCTATTCTGTCACATTTAATTTTCAGTTACTCTCCCTGTCACACAATTTATAGGGAATGTGAGCTAGAAATACTATCAATTATCTCCAAAACAAAATTTTTATAAGCAATTTTTGTTCACAAAGTGTTATCTGTGTCAAATAAATCTTTTTTTTTCCTTTGTGATTCTTTACTTCTTTCATAGTCTGAGTATGAATGTGTTCTTGAAAGGAGGGATGTTATATATCATTATAAAGCACACATTTAACTTTGGTTGAAACAGTTATAGTTGAAGGACATGTTTCTTTATATTTCTATGACTTTTTGAAAGCTGGATTTTATTTGCTAACGACCTTGATGTGAACAATTATTTTCTCTTATGGTAATAAAGGCCTCTCAAAGACTTTTACTTATTAAAAATCACATTTGGCGCAGACTCTACACTTGCACAGATTAGTACCATATCTTTAAGAAGGCCAGAGTGTTCTGTAGGAAGGAGAAATGTGAGAGAGCTGCATTTATCTAAGACTTCCTTTATACTAAGAATTGTGCTGGGCACTTCGCATAGTTTAACTTAATGTTTACATTAGCGAGAGGCAAATATGATTGTTGTTTGTATCGACAGGAAAAGATGGCACAGTCAAACTGTGTAATTTGTAGAAAATTTAATAAAGGGACTATTTACAGAGCCATGTTAGCAGAAACCAACAAGAAGCCTGGGACCAGAAGCTACAGGGAATCAGTGAAAAGTTATAGTCTGATGGCTAAGGCCCAGGAAGAGAGCATTTACTGGAATCAAAAGAAACTGGTATTTAAGATGGAGCCTGCAGTGGAAAGAAATAACCAGCCTTCCCACCCTCTGTCTCCTGCTGGCTCCTCATTAGCTGAACCCAATCCGGAGCCACAAAGCCTGTTGATTCATTCCGTGTACTCAGCCTCCTAAGACTCAGAGAAGGATGGAGAAGAGTGAAGTAGGGTACAGAAGGGGGGGAAATAGGAAATGTTAGCATATTTTTCCATCTTCAAGATGAAAAAATTGAGAAGGAAATAGCTTTTGTGGGTCACAGAGGTAAAATAAAATTTAAACTTAGATTTTTCCAGTTCTCTTTGCATTATATGTGCTAACTACTGAGTTTGGTTGAGAGAAGAAAAGAGTACACTGTCATCATAAGGTGTATTTTTCAAAATTCCAACTCCAATTTCGTCATTTAACTTTCACATACTTAACACCCCTAAAACTACACAGTGAGGGATAGTTACTTGCATCATCACATTTCAATGGGATCTCTGAGTAACCTCTACATACCATTTCATCTGCTTTGATTGTTTCCTAATATGAACAGTTCCACCACTGACTGTTTTAGTTTTTCAAATCAACAAATATTTATTAATTGCCTAATATGCACCATATGTTCCAGAAGACCAGGATCCTGTTTAACTTGTTTACTACTTTTTAACCAGAGCCTGGCATATAATAGGTTTAATAGATATAAATGTAAAAGACATATGGGTACTTTACAGTGTGACTTTGGGTACTTCAGAGGGGATTATGTTTATCCTACATAAAATGAAGACAAACAGAGTAAAAGAAAAAAGTTTGTTCTGGAGCAGACCATTGTGTCCCTTCTGGCACCTTCATGGATCTCTGTTTCCTCATTCCCCCGGCTCCCACTCTGGAGCACCCCTTTTCCCCAGCAATGCCTGCTGTTTAGGTTGCACGATAATAGGAATACGTTCCTGTCTAGCCTCCCTTCTCAGCATAAAGCTTTGTTTAAAGACTTCTAGCACTAAACTAAGAACATGTATTAAAATTTCAATTTAACTATCACTCCCTCTAGAAAGGTTTTCTTGACCCTTCCAGGCTCCAAGTATATTTCTCCCTGTGTTTCTACAGTGCTCAGAGCTTCTGCCATCATAGCAATTTTTGGGATGTATTGAGTTGGTTTGTATAATGGCCTCTCTCCCCTCAATAAGTGGCAGGGATTCTGGAACTATCTCCCTGTTGCCATATGATGTATGAATGGCTATGTATCATCAATAAGCCACAGAGGAGATTTTAAGCTATTTTATGAGTATAATTCTGCTTATCTTTTCTCAAATGCTCTATTCCAAGCTGATAAGGATTTTTTTTTTGAAGGCTTTTGGAACCCTAAAAATTGCTTTATAGATGTAGCTAGAAGTAGGACTAACTTGGTTTGGGATATAGGGTGACCAACCATCTCAGTTTATCCTGGACTGGACTGAATGGTTTGTTGGGATATGGGATTTTCAGTACTAAATCTCCAAAAGTCCCAGTGGAGTGAGCTGATCCTACCCTACTTGGAAATGAAGAACAAATAATAATAATCTTGTTCAATGCACTATGCTATGCCTATAAACTCTAGCTAAGATTGTGTTACTGCTGCAAAATGTAATTTCTGATCCTGCTCTTTCATCCTTTGACTAATGGAACATTATGTCTTCTTAGAAAAGCACTAGCCTCATGAAGAGTGAGTAGAGACTGGAAATACTTCGACTCTGTCAATTTATATTGCTTTTAGCATACCACAATAATTGGTTCTCTCAAAGTCACCTGTTAGGCTTTGTGATATAATTAAGTTACTGTAAGAAGTGTAGAGTAGAGAGTTTTCCCATTAGATGTTTCATTATAGATGGATTCATAGGAAGGATTTTTGTGGTTGTTGGTTTGTTGTTCTTAACTCTCAGAAGCTACTTGAGGGAGAATTACTTTTATCCCTCAGAGGAGACACTGGGTTGAAACATAGCATCCATACCCCAGCACTCAGCACTATTTGAATTGAACCCAGGTGAATTGAATTTCAGTTAAATTCACTCCATTATTTCTTCACTGGGTCCCTTGGTTTTGCCTGTAGAAAAAGGAATTGGTGAGTATTAGAACAAAGATAAATTATACAAGATTTTGAAGAACTGATTTTTTTATTCAGGCAATGAGGTAGATGGAATATATATTGTTGGAAGTACTCTCCAGCCTAACACTCAAAGCCAGAAAAGTGGCAGCTACTTCAGCTCAATAACTTGGAATTCATAAAATAAGTTTAATTCAGAAATAATTTTTGCCTCCATGAGCTTTATGTTTTATAAGCTTGTGGATGGCTGTGGCTTACACAACTGACCTCTTTTTTTGTCTCATTCTTATAGATCACAGGCACAAATCAGACAAAGGCAACAAAGCCATTCTTCTGAGACAGAGTCTACCAGTGCACTTAATAGCTGGCTTTTCAGGAGAGTTTACTATGTTTCGTATGCATTCTATTTTATCATTCTTGCTTCATGTAAAACTCACAAAGTAGATATTATGAAGATCCTTTTTATACTTGAGAAAATCAACTGAAACATGGGAAATTTAAAAAGGTTTTCATAAGCAAAAATGTAAGAGTTCCAGTTCAGATGGTATAATTCTAGAGCTACCGTCAACTTCTACAGCACAAATTGTAATTAAGAAATTATTAATAAAAAAGATAATGAAAATAGAAACATATGAAATATGAATTTTAAAAAAGGGAAATATGAATTTGTTTAAAAAGATTCATTAGATTCATTAGATTCATAGTTATTATACAGGTTCATAGTATTATGCACAGATCATATATGTTCTTTTTTTGTTTCTTAGATCCAAATTAAATACTTTCCCTTTTATTAATCTGTAATATTGATTCAAATTCTTTCAAAGTAAAAGGCATGGTATCATAACACTTCTGAAGAAAAAATAAAAAAGTAGTAATTTTTTATATCTCAGTAACAACCTGTGATATAAGCATTATTATTATAATTCCCACTTTATAGGTGAGGAAACAAAACCAATGGTAAAGTGAATTGCCTAAAGCACTTGTCAAGCAAATGGAAGACCTTAAACTGGGAGCCAGTTTTGCAAAAAAAGTAATGATTTATGTTGGGCCTAACAGCTATCCAAGGAACTCCAAGGTCATTCCCTGAGTCATCGCTTCAGTACTTGAATTACTATGGAAACCAAGCAGTTAGAACCTTGTAGAAATAAATGTTACATTAAAGAGGAGTTACACAATCATGAGCATTCACCAAGGCCTTGACACTATTTCCCTAGTAACATCAGCCTTTTATATCCAATTCTAAATCTGCATATTGTTTTCACTGATGCTGGAATTTTTCTGGAATGATTACATTAATCTAAATTTTTAAAAATTACATTGCTCATGAAGGATTTTTAAGCAATGTGCTTGGCCTTGTGACAAGATGACCCTGCCAAACAGAAATTAGACTTTCATTCTAATTAAAAAAATAAGAAGTATATTCCTTATTTTGTGAGGATATCTGCCATTTATAAAATCAAGCCTCAGTGTCCTCATCTGTAAAATAGAAATAATGTTAATAGCTACTTCCTAGAATTTTTTTTTCAGGATTAAATGAAAAAAAGAAAAGCGTATGCCTGAGAAAATGCTTTTCAAACTACAAGTATAACACTCATACTAGCCAGAGCATATTAGTACAGAAAGGGAGCACATCTGCTACTGAATGACATTTTGATATCTTTAGATCCCAGCTCTTCATATCCATACATGAATTGTCAAGAAAAAAAATCTTGAGAAAATAATAAATATAAGTCATGATTTAACTGATTTAAAAACTAGTATCTGCTATTTCAAAAGCTCTGCTTCTCTCTCCCTACCCCTTCTTGAATATGTTCTGGGTTATATCTTAGATATGGTCATTCTGGGTTATATCCTGGTCTTTCCCCTTCCCTCTCTCTAATATCCTCCTAGGCAATCTCATCACTACCCACAGCATCAATTTCCATCAACCTAATGATGTCTTCTATATCCATATTTTGAGCCCATATCTTCTCCCAATTTTAAGTCTGGTAAAGTCAGTTGCCTGGATCTCTCCACTCATATGTCCATAGGTATCTCAAACATAGCAGGTCCAAAGATTCTTCCCTGTTTCATACTTGTTCCTTTTTCTGTGTTCTCCATCTTTGAGAATGGTTCCATATTCCACCTAGTTGCTCAGGTCAAAAATCTTGGCTTGACATTAACTTTTCAATCTCCATCATTCCTCAAATTTAATTATTCAGTAACTGTTGTCCTTTCCACTATCTAAACATTCCTCCAACTAAACCTTGTTCTCCATTTTCACTGCTTCCACTCACAGTAGGTCACCATCAACAGTCACTTGAATTATTGCTTCTAGTTCCCAAGGTCCATTTCCTCCCAATCCATTCTCTGTATTATGCCTTGAATAATCTTCCCAAAATCCAAAACTGATCAGGTGTTCCCTTTGCTTAAAACCTTCTAATGGTTTCCCCATGCCCAGCAACTTAATATGACTCAGCAAGGCCTTCACGATCTAGCTTCTGCTTATTCCCATAGCCTTCCTTTCTCACCTTCACTCTCTATGCACCATCTTCACTGAGTCTCTCTTATTTTTCCATTGTGCTGTGTTCCTTCTTGCCTCTAGACTTTAGCACAGGCCAGGTCTTCTACCTAAAAGACTCTGTCACCACCCTTCCTACAAAACACACACACACACACACACAAACACACACACACACACACACACACACACTTTAATGTATTAATTAATAGTTTTTAACTCTCAAATTAAACTTCCCATCATTTAGGAAACTTTCCTTATCCGTCCCACTGTGAAGTCTAGGCTAGATATTCCCTGATAAAGTTCCTGTACCTGTATCATCATAAAATTACATTGTAATGACCAGATCACTCCTATGTCTTCTCCACCATACCATAAACTGGTAAGGACCAGATTTGTGTCTATTTTTTATATACCTCTCTCCTTGTGTATCAGTCAGAATTAAATCAGAATCACAGAATCAGTGACTATAGAATATATATATATATAAATAAATATGTAAAATATATGAAAGAGAGAGAGAAAGAGGGTTTTTTTGCAAGAAATTGTGGGGATTGACTAGACAAATTTGAACAAGTCTGAAATCTTCCTGAGGGCTGGCCTTCAGGAAGGGCTGTCAAACTGAATTTGTTGTCCACAAGCAGGATTCCTTCTTCAGGAAAGCCTCAGGTCTGCTCTTAAAGTGTTTCAACTGATTAGATCAGGCCCAACCCATCCAGATTATCTAGGATAATCTTTCTTACTTAAAGTCAACTAATTATGGACTTTAATCACATCTAAAGATTACTTTCACAGAAATACCTAGATTCATGTTTGATATAACAGTTATATAACCTAGCCAAATTGACAAATAAAACTAACCACCTCACCATAGCATCTAATACAGGTTAAGAAATCAATACATACTTGTGAAATGAATGAATGCATAAACTATTTTGTTCAATAAGGGTGCCTCTGGGATACATCTGAAATACTCTACTTTGTACTGTGTAAATACATCAGCACTATCATATTATTTATATTTTGTACTATTCAAGTCTGGAGTGTGTGGGGGGGTACATCTGAAAGGAAAAAAATTTTCTTGTATCTGTAGTTAGAAATCCATATATGTGGAGAAATGACTTAAGTTAAATGCAGGTTTTCAACTGTGCAAAGTTAGCTCCCCAACTCCCACCTTGCTCAAGGCAAAACTGTACATGCTTTGTGCTATTTATGGTCTCTCAGATTTCTTCAGAAAGAATCAATTCACATAACTAAATAAAATAAGATATGAGCTTCCTGAAGTCAAGACTGTACATTAATTGTACAGCCCTACCACACTGTATATGTATAGTAACTATTCAGTGCAGATTTGTCAGGAAAAAAAATTTAACCTAGAATACTTTTAAAGATAGATTTGGATTTAGAAGTTGTTCTGGGTGTTTCAGGTCTTGTATTTTTTTAATTAAGATATAATTTAGATACAGTAAATTCACCCATTCAGTATATACTTCTGAGAGTTCTGACAAATGTATGCAGTGATTCATTACCCAAAACATGCCCCAATACTTTCCTCTTTATTCTTCCTTAATTCTTTTTTGTTTTCTTTTTCTGTTTTTCTCTATGCCCACCCTCAAGGAGATGCAGTACTGTTCTATTCACTCAGATTTGAGGACACTTATTTGATTCTATTCTGTGGTTGGAATCTTGTGAGTAGAAATAAGTTTACACCAAGCCAATGTTTTCTCTGAAAACACAATGTGGTGGTTAAAAGAGGTTTTGTATTCCATCTATGCTGCCCTGTGATCTTCATCAAGTTACCTAATCTCTCTGTGCTTATGTTTCTTTATATGTGAAATGAAGATGATAAAAGTGCCTACCATCTCAGATTATGAGCATCAAATAAGTTAATAACTATAAACTATAAGTTAATAACTATAAATGGTGTACAAAAGTGTCTGGCATATTTTAAACTCTTAAGTGTTGGCCATTATTATTTGGACCCATTTTGACACTTGGAAAGGTCTTTATTTTGAGTAAACATGTAGCACGTACAAACTTAATGCAAATTACTTTTTTGTTCTAAGAGAAAGTGAACCCATAGTCTTGAGATGGTGGTTTTGGGCTGAGGGACAAGAGTTAGAAGTTCTGTTCAGCTATAAACTATGAGGACACCCTATAGGTGGTAGTATGGAGTTCCTGTATTTATTATCTCATTTTTGCCAGTGGAAAGCCACCTAATATGTCCTCATGAACTCTTTCCACTGTCCCTGCTCTGAGATAATTGGATTGACCTAGCTGCTGTAAAAGCTGTGTTTTGGTGAATTAAGAGTTTGGCATTTATCTGATTTACACAGTTCCCTTAGGAGCACAAGCTTGAGGGAAAACATTACTACCTCAATCCTTGTGTGGGCTCTTAGGTCATGTCACTCCTGTAGATGCCTTGCCATCATCCTCAACATTATTCTGTGCACATTTTCAATCTTTGCTTGTTTATCCCTAGAAAAGGGTAAAGAGAGAACTAAAAATTATTATTTTTCCCCTTTATTCTTACTTTTTTTAAGCTTAGTTTGTAGTTCCTATGCTTTGGTTAAAAACAAAAAATGTTTGTAAATTTCACCTATTGTGTCCACTGTACTGGAAGATAATTCTTTTGTTCATTTTGTTTTCTATTTACGTCTTTTAAACAATTTTCCACTAAGATTTAGAGACCCATCTTTTTTTTCAGATGTGATTCTATATTCCTTGGGCTTCTATTTTTATAGGCATCTAAGCTCTTGTAAATCCTGAAGTAATTATAAAATGCTATCAGAATAAATTACCACTGAGTTATAAGTTTCTGATATAAAAAGAAAACCTTTTCAGTTTTAGTCTTTTTTAAGTGATAAAGTGATAACCTTCATACAACATACATGAATATAACTTGGATTTTTAAAATTCAGATAAACAAAAAGAGAAAAAGTTACCTAAAGTAATACCACCTGAAGACAACCTATTTTTAACTAGATTATTCCAGAATTATCAATCTGTCTTATCTATGTATTAAATAAGAGCCTCATATTTTAACTTTCTATGCCAATACATCCATTTCTACATTATTTTAGTTAATGTATATTTATTATTTTAATAGTTTCATGATTTTATGCCATCTTTATAATATATATACATATATGTGTGTGTGTGTGTATGCATGCATCGATTTATTGACTTTTTTCCATTCATTTATCTCTCTGTATATTCCAATGCTGCTCTCATGTTACTTTAGTTTTTGCAACTTTTTAGTATTTTTTAATATTTAATTGAGAAACTTCTCTCTCATTGCTCATTTTTAAAATTTTGAACTAAAAGATTTTGTTATTTAAATGAAAACTGTCTAATCTTAGAAGATTGTGATTTTAAATATTTTTTCCACTCTGTTATGTATGTTTTACAAGTGCATGCATACACACACACCTTAAAACAGAACTATCATAGGAAAATGGTGAAGTAAAGACAGTTGATTTTCAGCATTTTCATTCCTTTCCTTATATGGGCTTCTTATTCTGGGAGGTGTGGGAGCATTCCCAATGTTCTCAGGGTCTCTCTACCAATTGCCCATCAAATCTTCCTTTGAGTCAGTGGCCCAGTTAGAAAGACCTCCTTCCCATGTATATTTGCATTTTAATAAGATTCATTTCTTTAACGCAAAGAAATAAAGTCTGATGCAGGGATTTCAGTTTTCTAGACTCGATTCACCAAGCGAAAACCTTCATCCCAGTGAATAATTGCATATTTTACAAACCTGGTTCCAACCCTGGAAATTCAGACTATTATCATGCTCTGTGTCAGCCTCTTTAGGTTTAAAATAATTCCCCAGCATTCAAATTAATACTAAGGCCTGACTATTATGAACAATGGAGCCTTTCCCATTTATACAAGTGACAGTTTAAACAGTTGAAAATGGCCTAATAATGGGTAGCAAGTCGGGAATTGGAACAGGGAAGCGATGTGATAAAACAGTGGGACGTTATGACATCAGTCTACAGGATAACCTAGGTTATCCAGTGCTAAGGAAATGGGCTGGCTGAGAAAGGAGTCATCTGGATAAGGAATTAGTAACCCTGGCAGCAAAAATTGTCTGTAGAGCATTTAATAAATACCTATGCATGCAGGAGCAGTTAAATCCCAACATCTAGGATGTCTTGGGTGTTCATTGTTTGTTTTACTACTCTCCAGATTATTTTTAGAATGACTTAGTAGTGTGCTAATATATATATATATATATATATATATATATATATATATATAATAAAATTATGATTCTGACCATTTTTAAGTGTACAATTTCCAGGCAATTTTAATCTAAGCTCTAAATGCATTCTAGTAAAAGGTATGGGGAAAGATATATGTATTGTGCAGGTAGGAAGCTTTCAAAACAATGCGGCTTATTCTTAAATGTAAGTTATTCCGTGACATCTGTGATTTTTAGCTAATCACTTGATAAATTCATAGTGACTCTCAATAAATAATAAAAAAATTGAGTTATCAAGACTAAAGAAGTAGTGAATTAGAGCAATCACTTATGTAGTCAAAAGCAAATTTTTTACATAAATTATTTGTCAACCTCAGGGCTTCTTTTGATTTATAAGTGCACACCAGTTTTAGTAATGAGGTCTTTTCATGCTGGGTAGCGAATGTTTGAAGCTCACATTTTACTGAGTTATAGCCCTGCTTTCTGGCAAATGCTACACGTTTTAGATCTTACAGTGTGTGTGTGTGTGTGTGTGTGTGTGTGTGTGTGTGTGTGTGCACTTTTTCCAAGGGTAGATTTCTAAACAATTCCTCAGATTATGAGCTCCAAATATAAATCATCACTAAATGGTGCTATGATTATTAAAAGCAAGGATGCAGACACCATGTCTCCCAATCAACTAAATTAAATCAAGATAAAAAGAATCAAACCCTTGAAACAATCTTACTTTTGCATGGTAAATCTGCAAATGTAAAAGGCTTGATTTTTTCTGGTTCCCATCTACTTAGTTTCCCAGCAACAGCATCAACCACTTCAAAAACGCAGCAGCCAGTGTTGATCATCATACGTTGTCCTCAGGTACTTTTCAGTGGTGGATAAACATTGTAGAGGAGTAAAAAAACATTTTCTCCTTACTCTTCTAAATCCTTGGCTGAGAGATCCTGTAATAAAAGATTAACAAGAGAAAAACAAACAGAAGTTGATTAATATGTATACTTCATGTATACATGGGAGATACCCAAGAAAATGAGTAATTCCCTGAAATGGTTCAAGTCACCATTTTAAATACCATCTTCAGATGTTGGTGGATGGTACAATTCACTGGAAGGAAAGAGGAGGAAATGTTTTGATAATGAAGATTGCTCTGTCATGTAGCTAAATCTCTCAGATAAAAAAAAGTTATCTCTGGTGATAGCTCTCTTGCTGGTAAGGCTCCCTTTTTAATGCAAATTTCCTTTATAAATATAGATTTCCCTTACAAAAGGATAATCTCTACTCTATATTGGAAGCTTCTCCTGTGTGTGCAGTTTCTCCAAATAACCCCTATGCCAAAGAGACATATTTTGGAGTGGCATATTCAGCTATCCTTCAATGTACAGCATTAAGATTTGTGACAATGCAAACAAACTATGATGTCCTGTTAAAATCACCATGTCTCAATATGACAGAGAGTAGCTCATTTTAATTTTTGACAACTAGAATAAAAATAAAGATTCTCAGAAACAAGTAGTCAATGGTTCACTGTATCAAGGTACAAGGAATAAATTTTGGGGAGCTGTTTACCAAAGTGAATGTGTCTTAAAGACTTTATCTTTAAGATTTGGAAAGTCAAAATGACTAGCTCAATTCTATACAAATCAAGGTCAAAATTCTAAGAAAAACTGCTTCCCTTTGAACTTACAAAGTATCATATCAGAAGTATAAGTTTATAAAAAGAAACTGAACCATCTACTTCCAAATTTTTTCCCTAGGATGAATTTTAAAAATCATTTGATTAAGATTGGAATTTTGATATTTTGATATTTTGTTATGAACCAGACTAAAATAATTTTAAAAATCTAAAACTCTCTTCTCTTCAAGAGGTCTGAACAGATTATTTCTTCAAGTGACTTTGACAGTTGGGCAAATCTGAAACACAACATAAACAATGTGTTTAATTATAAAATCAATATTTCTAATTAATGACAAAGGAGCAGTTACCTACCATACTCTCCTTTCTTGAGATACCTACAATCATATGCCATTTTAGAGTAATTAGAATAAACTGCTAATAATGGACTTTCTAAACATTGAAATTTGCATGTCATACTCAGTCTCACTGTGATAAGACAAGATGAAATGTTTCCAGGCTCACTGAATCTCTAGGATATCTCTCAAAGGAAAGTAACCTTAATGAAATATTCCAGCCCAATTCCCTAGAAGGCAAGTATTTTCCATGTTATTGGGCCTTTAGAGCCTCACTAAGGCATAGGTTAAAAATGGAATCACTCTCAAGATTAGAAATGTCCTCTCTTTGCTCAGGCTCATTCTCACTCAAAGAGAGACACATAGACCTTGGTTAACACTGAACTTCCTGCAACTGACTTGAGCCCTTGTTGCAGAATCCTATTAGGATTTCCAGGTGAACCATCAGCAAAGATGAGCTTTTGGATAAAAAGATTGTAAAAAGAAGAGAAAAGTTTTGACTGTGGAGAAAATAATAGGGAGCCTTAAATAAGATGAGAAAAAAAAAAAACTAGATTTATCTAAACGGTATAGAGTTATCAAATAGTGGAGAGGTCATAGACCTCCTTATTCCTGGTCTGGAGATTTGGGTTAGAGAAGTTCCTCTGGTCCACAGAAATGCCAGAATTATCATGTTTGGCTCCTAATCTTGATCAAGCATGCAAAATTGTCTCCTTTTGTTTTTGGAGCCTGAGTGGAAAATAAGACAGACCATAAAATTCTGTCCTAGACTATCCTATACCTGGACCTTTGGGTACCCAGACACTGGCAAGTTAGACTGCCAAGGTATAACCCAGACTTTTCCACCTTATTTGCCCATCTAATTCAGTGAATTAAATGCTCCTGGCATTACCTTCATGGGTTAGAAGGAAGCATTTTTTGTGGACCCTCTGCTGAATAACAATAAGTATTGTCAGCACTGGGAAAGCAGAATCATCTTGGCCAGTTTGTGAACTCCTTCACAAGAGAAGTAAGCATTAAGAGTTTGTTTTGAAGAATATGAAGAAAATTTTTCTGAAAAGAAATAAAAATCAAATTTACGAACCTAGAAATGACAGTTGGTTTTAGACAGTACTCTTTAGAAGGAAGCCTCCATTGACTATGTTACAGATTGCAGGGGGCTAATATGCCAGTTGTGGGCATGACTGGAAGATATGTCCTTTCGGAATGATTAATCACTTCTCATAGATACCTCTGGGCTGATGATGCTGCTGAGAACTGTTTAGCATTCCAGTTCCTTGTTGAGTTCTGGACTTGGAGGGCCTCTAGTGGCTGTCAGCCTTATTAGAAGAAAGAAAAAGAAAAAAGGAACAACTGCTGTCTGTCATCTGAAGAGTTTTATGCCCTTATTTAAAATGTGACTTTCTAAAGCTGCCCTTTTTTGTGACAGTTAGGGAGTTTTGGAGTGACTGAAAGGAAGTGGAGTCTGTAACAGAGAAACAGAGATATTGGCAATTCATGACTTTATTTGTATGTGTTATTGAGTTAGTACCACAAGTAGTTTCCTAATGAAAATAGGACAATCAATGTATACTGTTCCAAGAAAAGTAATTCTATCTTCCTCTCATGTCTAACTTAGGTGTAAAAAACTTTTTAGTATATTTGGTTGCAGATTCATCTTACCTCTCACCAACACCCTCCCCACCCCCATGCACTGGGAAAATAGAAGAGATCAAATTACAGAGCCTTGGGTGGGAACAACAAGGCTTTCCAAGCTTTCTCCTGTGTGACCCTTCCTGGTTTCCTTTTCCCTTCAGAATAGTGAGATTGAAAGTACATTTTGCTGATAGGTACTCAAGTCAGAAAGGCAAATAAGAACTAGGTGGGCCTGGGTTAACCAGAATCTTATATAATGAAACCATACAAGGAAACAAATCTATACTATTCTTCACTCTATCTCCTATGCATCATACATAGAAAATATCCAAGTCTACGGCCATGCCACCCTGAACAAGCCCAATTCCATCTGATCTCAGAAGCTACTTGATGGGAGACCATCTAAGAAGACCAGGTGCTGTAGGTATAAAAAATAAAAAAATAAAATAAGAGATTGTAAACTGACCATGTCCCTGCAATCTGTGAGGTCAACCAAAGGTTGCCTCGCTTTAAAAAGAAAAAAAATAAATAAATAAATATATATATATATATATATATATATATATATATATATATATATATATATATAGCGTTTTTCTCCAATAAGAAAATTTTTAGAGCTAGCTCTGTTCCAGGCTGTATGGAATGGTGATCCTAGAAAGTCCTATGTTATCAATCCTATGTCACCAGGGTAAGAAACTGGATAGGGTTTTGGTGAGAGGAGATGAGAAATGTCAGCCACAACAATGTGCATGTTACCAAAATTCCTTGAAGTATTCTTGGGAATACTGCAATAATCAAAAGGAGACTAAATAAGGTGTAGTGCCAACAAGGGAGAACTTCTTGACACCCAGAAGACTTGAGCTACAACTGTCAACAGGTGAGGAGGGGTCACTATGCTCCTTAGTATTTACAAACTAAGGACAAATGCCTTTACATATCATACTTTATATGTAAAAATGATGTGAGACTAATTCATTAAAACCAAAGTGTGTCAAAAATGAGGCTTAGGTAAACCAAGGGATCATTTAAAAATATTCCTCCAACAGGGGTCATTAAAAAATAGCTTACTAGACATCTGTATCTTCTTTCCTTCCCAAGTCCTCATTAAATCAGCATTAAAGAAATTTAAAAGAAAATGTATTGGTGCACCACAATAGCAGATAAAATGAGAGAGATACTATCAGTTGAAAAGAGATGTCGATAAAGTTTTTGGAAGGTGGGGTTCACCATAGAGGTTGAGTGGGAGGAATTTGCGACCTAGACTTTATAAGATCTGTTCTACCTTCAGAGAAACCAACAACCTACCCAGTGGAACTTTGACCAAGCTTCTGATTAAGGCTCTATGTGGGGAGTAAAAATGGGACATTAATGGAAGGTCTCAATACAGAATAACTGACATCCTCACTCCATCAGTCCCAAAAGTCAGAATGTAGGCAGTTTTTTTCCTGACGGGAAAAATGAAGGTTCCTCACTAAAGAAACTGAACAAAAATATCTGAGAGAACTAGGAGAGCCAGTATAAATATTGTCATGACAAAGCAAAGCTTACAGATTCCTAGAATTTGGGGGTCATTCATCATAATGACTAGATTCTTACCCAGTCCCCTTTAAACAGTACAAACCATTGGAATGAACTGGGTCATTGGTCCCCAAGATAACTTTATACAATCTTGTTCTAAAATGAAAAAATGACCTATCAACATTCACCAAGCCTTTTAGGAAAGACTTCTAAACAAAAACAAAATTTAAAAAAATTCAGGAACTTTTAAGTTAAGATTATTGTGAGAATAGAATGTCAAATTCAGAGAAATTTAAGAAGTTATTGTGGCCACAAACCATGAACAGGATGCTATGAAAGAGGAGAAAATGAAAGTAAAATATGTTCTATCAGAGAACATGAAAGGTCTTGAAAATTAAAAATATAATTTAAAAAAATATAAAAGTCAGTCTCAGGTTTGAAAGACTAAGTCGAAGAACTTTTCCAAATAGATAATACCATTTTCAAAAAGCCAGGAATTGGTCCAAGTACTTTAATCGTCACAACAAGCCCATCACATAGATAATAGAATGCTGCTCTCTTCTTTTGGCTCAGATATAGAAAGATTAAGCAATTTGCCAAAGTTACTCAGCTAATGAGCCAGAATTAAAACCCAGCTAGTCTGCTTTTAGAGTCCAAAAACCAAACTGCTATGTTATATTATTTCCAAAAATAATAGTTAACATTTTTAAGTGCTTAATCAGTGACAGGCACTGTGTTAAATGTACTAACTCATTTAATCCTTAGAACAATCATCTAAGTAGATACCACTATTAGTCTATTCTATAGATAAGGAAAAGTAAACAAGAAAGGTTAAGAAACTCCTATGGGTCACACAGATGATATGTATGGAGATGACATTTGAATCTATGCAGTTTTGTCCCATGACCTATCATGCTATCTAAAACACAAGGGGCTAAAAATCTGAAGTTAAAGATAAAATAAAGTCTGTATTCAAGCAAAACAAGCCATTTACTATCTGACTTAGAGTAGTTTCAGAAAGAAAAAACAGAGAAAATGGAGGTGACAAAATCATTAAATACATTTTGAAAGGAAATTTTTCAAGCTGTTAAAAAACAATACCTAGACAGTCATTGTTAAATTTTAGAGCAAGGAGAGAGTACATGCAAAAATTTCTATTGATGGTAGAGGTATGATGATGAAATAAGGCAGAAAAAAGATAAGATGAGATATGAACACCATACAAATGATAGAGAACAGTGGTACCATGACTTAAAATTCTGATAAAAATGGTGTTCAATCTAGAATTCTGTTCTAAGACAAATTATCAATGAATTTTAAAGGCAAAGAGGAGACAATTTAGATGTACAAGAAATGCGAAACCTTATCTCTCTTGTAGGTAGTTACTTGAGATTCTGCTCTAACCTCGTAAATCAAGACGGTGAATAATAATAATAAAAAAGACATGGAATCCAGAAAATAATGCCTTCAACCCAAGGAAACAATTTTAAAAGCCCTCTATGCAACAAATGCCAAATAGTCTAACTGCTAAACTTTTTTTAAAATTAGTGTGATTTTTCTTTTTTAGTGGATGATTAAATTTAAAAGATGAGTAAAAGCAATGTGTATTAAAATAAGCAGTTGGGAGAAGACATATGCTATCTCTTCCTAATGGAACTCTGTAGTAAATGTAGAAAAGAGAGTAACCCATTGAAGGTGGAAAAGAGAAAAATACTGAGTTTTAGTTTATTTTGAAAAGTTAAAAAAATATTCAGGTAACTGGATAATATTACAAGGATTTTTTTTACATTATATAAATTCAATTGTGGGCTTTTACATTCAACATTTAAATGGGGTGTTCTAACTACATTTTTATCATGGTGATGACCACAATCCATTCTCCAATGAGTCTAACATGGTTCAGTCTAATATATTAATGATGTAGCTAATGATCTATAAATTTTAATTGGGGCAAGAAAACCAAAATCATTTTGCCTTTTCCACCCCTTTACTTCTTCCTTCCCTAATTAGCTCCTTATCAAGTTGCCAGAAATGTTCAAATTTCATGCAGATTATCATTCTTGGCAGCAAGCGAACACATTAATTTATACAGAAGCTGGCATTTCGGCGAGGAGTTAGAGGTAAAAAAGAAATGGGAAAAGGCACCAAAATGAAAAAAGGGAGGAAAACAGGGAGGAAAAAAGGAAGGAAAAAAAAGGGAATATAAAAATTCTTTCTTCATTTCATAATTTTGCCAAACATACTTGGATATGGCAGTAAAATAGCACACTTTCACTCTATTTTCAACACGTAGAGCTACCACGTGTAGCTTCTAACTTTTTAGGTAGAACATAAGAAATAGTAACAAGAATAAAGTTAGCCTAAGAATAAAGTTAGCCAGGAGAAACAGAAAACACAGCAAGAAAAAGGGAGGTTCAGCAAACACTGGGCTGAAAAATTACTAAGCTTTATGGTGTATAAATTAAGATTCCTAGAGGAAAAACAATTTTCATAGTTAAATGATGCCACTATCTCACTTAAAAGAAATGCAGAGAATTTTAAGAATCTGTCTCAAAGGAACTATGAAAACATTTCTAGTTCTAGTGGAGGATATAGAAACAGAATATATAAGTGTGCTTAACATATGATTTAAAATCCCATCCTGAGAAGATGCTAATGGAGAATCTCTGCTATGTGAAGATTTTTAAAATTCTTGTTGGAAATTGTGCACTATCATTTCTCCTTGTGCCTGAAATGTAAAGAATAATATTCTGAGATGTGGTAGGTTATCACGTAACATGTCAGCTTACTTTACAATATCCATGCAGATGTGGTAATCAAAAACAAGTGATTGGAATTTTTAAAATATGAATTCTATGTAACTTTAGATAGATGTAAAAATTAATGTAATTTGAAAGAATACTATTAATAAATTATATCTATTGTTTTTAAGGAAGAATACATTGAATCCAATAGTACTATATATCCTACTGCATATATTATACAATGAGTTTGTGATGTTTAAAAACCTAAGTTGTGTGTTAAAGTATCATTCTATGATATTTTGTTATAGAAGAAGTATTTGACTTTTAAACAATGTTCTGTAGTGAATTCAGATCTTCAGATCTCCAACTTCACAATAAAGACAACTTGTGAACATTACTGGTTGCTTTTAAGTTCATATTCTCTTAAGAAAGCACATAAATGTTCAGAGGTGAACAAAGCTGCTGTAGACATTTGCATACACGTCTTTGTATGGGCATGTTTTTATTTATCTTCAGCAAACACTTAGGAGTGAGAGTGCTGAGTATTAGAATAAATAAATGTTTAATTTTATAAAAAGCTGCCAAACTAATTTCAAAAGTAGCTGTACCACATTTCAGTCCTACAGTGTGTGAGTTCCAGTTGCTCCCCAGCCTCTCCACCACTTGGTGTGGAATCCTTCCATTATATCCATTCTAGTAGACGCATAGTGGTAACTCATTATTTTAAATTCCAATTCCCTAGTAACTAATAATCTCAAGAAACTTTTTATATGCTTACTAGTCATTCATACATTTTTTCTAGTGAAGTGTTTCTTCACACTTTTTTTTGGCATTTTTAGTGAGATTTTTATCTTTTTCCGAGTTTAAGGGTGCTTCACATATTCTGTATGCATGCCCTATATCAGACAGGCATACTCCAATCGTTTTCTTTAACTCTGTGGCTTGCCTTCTAAGGCTCAGTATTGTGAGTTCCACACAGTATCAGATTTCTTCAGAGCAGCCTGGGCCTGCTGAGGTGGATAATGGGCTGAGGAGTTCTGGTGTCTGTCTGTCTATTTACATATTTTTAATATTGGAGTACTGCAAAAATTTTGTTTTAGAAAATTATTTGAAATTACCACTACAACATAGCAGAAGTGGTAACTATTTACTAGGTCAACTATAATCTGACTTCCCGAATTTATATTAAAGCACTGATGTGAACCTCACGGCAATTTATTCTAATGCGGATATCTTGAGACCTCAAAGGATTTTTTGCATTCTTAAGTTTGATAGTGTCTCCATAGTATTCTAAGCATTTAAAAATTCTACATTAAATATATTTAATATTTTTAATTTAATTGCTTATTTATGTCAGTATGGACTCACTGATATTTATTTTATACTTTTTACTTATTTATTTTTTTTTATTTATTGTTCAAATTTTTCCAGTTTTGACCACTTGAAGCTCTTTAAGCTGGTTCCTATGTCCCTAAACATATTTTTTTATTAAAAAAATTGAAATAAATTTTATCATTTTGTTTTTGAAATTATTTGGTTACAGAGAATACATTTAATTAACATTTGGCTATACTTCTTAACACAAAGCAATAGAAGTTGAGCTACAAATTATAATAAAGTATAAAAAAAATTGTGATTGTTAAAAGTAATAATTAAGTAAATGTAATATAGATTTAGTTAGCACTTACTAATTTCGATTTTGCAGGTTTGTCTTGCACTTTTGGATGTTTGCATAAGATTCTGTTTCTCTGAAAAGCTCACAAGCCCCAGACTCTGTACCTCAAGGAAATGTGCAGGAGGAAGCGATTCATACTTGTGCGATGAAGAAGCAGAATAAATGACAGGACAGCACCAGTAACTTCTCAGGTGTCTAAGTAAAGATAGTACTTTTGCTTCTGCTTTGCTCTTGTCTTCTGTTCTCTTTTTTCAACAAAAGTGGCAAAGCTGAGCAGAAGAAAGTAACAGCTGTAATTAAGATCAGATTCAGGAAAGAGAAAAAGGAATAAGTTATAATGAAATGAACCCATATAGTAACCACAGGAAATAGATGAATGGAGAGAGCGGGGAGAAAATGAAAGATTAGAAAGGACTTATTCTACCAATATTTTCCTGGAAGTGTTAGCTGAGCACGTGACAGGAGCACAGAGGTCTTATATCCACAGTGGAGGTAAGGCAACTATTAGTTCCCTTCTTGTGGGTACCCTGCTGGTGGATTGGAAACAGGCAGAAATCTATCAAATTAATACCCAGTATGAACCCAGTTTGGTAAAGCTAGCTTCTCACATCATAAATTTCAACAGCCTAATGTAATAAATCCTCTTGCTTCCATATCACTTCCAAATATTTGAAGAAAAAAAGCATCATAGAGATTTATAAAAATGCAGAATTCTTTGATCCATTCCAAAAAGTTTATATTTAGTTTGATGAGGACCCCAGAAATCTGTAGATTTGAGTCTTCCAGGAACTTTCAGTGATCAGTGAAATATTTTTACTGATTTTATATCTGTGATAAGACATTTTGTATAGATATAAATAGCATGTGGGAAATGTTAAGTCTCTTGGATTTAATATAATTTGTTATTCATTGAAAGGGCACTTGCTAAGATTTGCCCATTACTTTGGATTAATAAAAGAGTAAAGGAATTCTAATCTAACAGCTCATATATTATGGGCTAGGTATATAATATGCAGGACCCAGTGCAAAATAAAAATACAGAGAGTTTGTTTAAAAATGAATGAAAAGTTTAAGGCAGCAACAACAGAGCATTAAACCAAATGCGGGGCACTTGTAAGCATGAGGCCCTGTGCAACTACATGAATGGCATAGCCATGAAGCATCTAGGATGGGATTAAAACTCTGGTAAAATGCACTTTGTGAAATATGTCATCACCTTCAAAAATTGAATTACTGGCAGGTTTAGGGTTAGACCTAATCATTTACTAACAATAGGGTAAAATACTAAACACTATCATTAGCTAAGCATCATCTTCTCTAGTAATGTAGTGCCCATTAGGGTGGGAACATCAAAATGTCTTCTCTGTTTATGTAGAAGAAAATCTTAGTCACTAAAACTTCACATGCTTAAATTAGAAAAGTCAGTATAAACTCATTCCTTAAAAAGAAATACATGGACACACATACACACATACACATATATTTTACCTTTGTCACTAATGGAAATGCAGAAGAAAACAGTTTTGTCTGCCACCAACATTCTTGTGCAATCCTAGAACCCAGGTTTTTAATTTTAAAAATGTTCTCAACTAAGAAGCAAAGGATATTATAAGAAAGTAATAGATTCTATGGTTTACGGAAGAGAAATGTCAGAATATGTTGAATTTTCACTGAAAGTAGGTATATATCTAAGTTAATATATCTATACCCCTAGGAAGGTATTAACATCAAGAGCAAAACAATAAAAGAGTGAATTAAATCCATAATATTAAAATTGTTTTAAGAGTTAGTAGAATAATAAATTTACTGTTTGTGTGTATGTTTTATTTTATTTTTCCCCTCTTTAATCCCCCACCCAACTTCTACCCCTGACCTATGGATGCTGCTGTTTCCCCTCAAGAACTGGATCTCTGAAGATGGGGCATCCCCTCCCACACGCTCACGGCGTGCACCTGGAGCCTGGCACATCTGGGGCTGGTGCATGGCTCCACCTGGGGCATGAACCCAGAACCTTCTCCGTGTAAAGCTGACATACACTATGAAGCCACCCCCAGTTTTATCTTTTTTAAGGGAGTTGAATTATTCAAAAATCAGTCACAGTAAATTTGTATTTCCTATTTAAGTTGAAAGGACATTTAATTATATTATTTATATTTAAAATTTTTGAAAAATACCTTTCAAAATTTTATTAATTGTATACATAAGTTTAATAAATTAACTGCTGTGATGGTTGATTTTGTCAACTTGATTGGACCACAGGATGCTTGTATAGGTTAAACATTATTATGGGTGTGTCTGTGAAGTTGTCTCCAGAAAATATTAGCATTTGAATCGGTGGACTGAATAAAGCAGACAGCCCTCCCACTTGGGTGGGTGTCATCCACCCAAAGGGCCCGAATAGAAAAATAGACAGAAGAAGGTTGGATTCCTGTTCTCTCTACTCCACTACAGGAATTGAACACAGATCTTCTACCCTTGGCATTCCTTGTAGTCAGGTCTTCAGACTCAGAGTACAAGCCACACTGTCAGCTCTCAGGCCTTTGAACCATATCACCAGTTTTCCTAGATGTCTAGCTTGTAGTTAGCAGACCGTGGGACTTAGCCTCCATAAACAACCTCCATAATCATGTGAGCCAATTCCTTATAAGTCTCTTTGCACACACACACTTACATACATTATCATTAGCTAAGCATTTTCTTTTACATTTATATATGTATATTATATATGTGTGTGTGCATGTGTGTGTGTGCATGTGTGTGTGTGTGTGTGTGTGTGTGTATAATGCAGTTCAACCATTAAATAAAATACAAATAGTTATGCGTGTTTTCCATGAGGTATCCCCCTTAGACATTAAAGAAGTTATTATTGTTCCTCAAAGAAATAACACTCACTCAACATACTACAATTTAATGTTTGGTGCTCCAGAGATTTTTCTAAAGTAATTATCCATATGAGATAAAAAAGGAAATGTCATAGTCAATTAAATTTTGTAACATGTTTTAGGTATATGTTTTCTGTAATAGTGTAAACCCTCCACATTTTTATTAATAGAGAAACTATCTTGAGCTTCATCATGTAGAATGATGCACCACTAATGTGTAGGTTATATCTCTGGATCTTACTGCTTTAGCTGGTGTCAAGAAGTGAGAGTGGAAAGTATAAAATGGGACTAGAAGAAAAAAATTACTATATATCTTCATGTATCTTCTGAATTTTGAGCCACATAAATACATAACCATTATATATTTTTTAAGGTATTTATTAAAATGGTCATTTTTGTTTAATGTCTTATGATTCTTGCTATGTCAGGAAAGTGTTAGCTACTATTATAAAGTAAATGAGGTATTTCTGGTAACTGGACTTGAAGAAAGTGAGGAAATCCTCTAAATGGATATTTGGGAGAAGAGCATTACAGGAATAGAAAACAACTAGGAAAAAGTCTGAAGGACTTAATTATTGGGTGTGTGAAATCACCTTAGAGATGAGATTATGGTGAAATTTCTACTATTCCTTACATACGTCTGTTAAGAACCAATGCCATGAAAATTGCCTCCCAATTATCTAGTACTTATAAATAAAATACTTTTATAATTTTGCAAATTAATTGAAGAATAAGAATTTTGCTTTATACTTTTAAGTCCTGGCATGTCCTGATTTCTCAGCCTAAATTTTCAATCAGGTGATACTCATTACCATTTAGAATATACCCTGAAGAATACTGTATGGTTGTAGACTACTAGTGGTAGTAGCTTTAAAAATTAAATGTTACATAGAGGAAATTAAGGTGTAAAAGCAAAAGCATAAAATATTTTTGACTATTTTTACTTTAACTTCTTTTTCACTTTTATATTAATTTTTAAAAGATAAAAAAATGCAATTATTTTTTATTAAAAACAGAACTCTTTCACAATTGAATTGAAAACCCAAACATTTCTTTGGCTATGTATCTATTTTTGTTCTCCAATTGAGTTTTCCAGTTGTTATTGTTCTCTAATCTTTAGCCATTTAATATCCTTTTGAAACAGATGTATCTTACTTTTCTATACAAATATGTACAATAAAGCATATTTGAACAACCTGTATAGCTGCTTATTAGACTTAGCTTTGTCACATTTATGAGAAACCGTTAGGTTGAAAAAAATACAATTTATTTTCTACTTAAATCTTTAATAATGGGTTTTACATGAACATTGTGACCTAAAAAAAATTTAAAAGGAAGCAGAAATGTATAAAATAAGTGAATGTTTTTTCTTTGTTTTTGTAAAGAAGAGATTGGGAATGCAGGAGACTATTATTTTTCTGAGATAATTACTGTTAGCCTTCTCTGCTCAATTTTAAAAGCTCACTCCCAAACCTTTATCTCTTCTATTTGTTCAAACTTCCCCTCATTTATTTCTAGTACATACTTAGAAAGATTTCCTGTTCCTGAGAAGAGATACAACTATGCATGCAGGTAATAATTTTTTAAAAAATGGAAACAAGCAGGTGCACTTCCTCCATCTTGTTCTTTTTTGATGGAGATCTAGGTGTGGGGATGAGAAAGAGAAGTAGGAGCAAGAGATTCTTAAGTCAGGGCATGCAGTTGATACATAGTACCTATTATCTCTCAATTCCACAATTAATTTTCTTTATTCTTCTTTATATCTTTGGAGGTGCATACTATATTTCTCAAACTCCCAAGCTCCCTTATCAGTTGCCTTTTTTTAGAATGGAAAGTGAGATGAAGAGAGAAACTCCTAGTTCTGCCTTCTGGTGGTACCTCCTGCAGTGATGGCAGCAATAATAGTAGCTGATGAGCATTACTTCCTGAGTTCCTGTTCACAAAGCTTGCTGATTCCACAAGCAGCAATCTCAGGGCTGCTTGGTAACTATGGGCTGTTTCATTTTACTTTAGCCCTCCTTTCTGTAGGAGACAGAATAGATTCCTGCAGTTACTGATCTTTCTAATGAAAGTTTCTACTCCTTTCATTTCCACAGTTCTGCAACAACTTTTGCAACCAATTCCATTATTTAATTTCCTCTATTTGAAATACATACATATACACACACATATGCACATATATATTTTCTACAAAATACTAAGAAAAATTGTGCATTTATGTTTATTTTATAAGTTTCCCATCTCTTCTTCTAGAAAATCTCTCCCTCTTCTATTGCTTTCCAAACATCAAAACTCCCTCTGATCTCATTACCCAGAATTTCTCATGATGGTTCTTATTTTTTCATTGACCATGCCCAGATCGTCTCTCATATCAAGACATATTTATCTTGTATCTAATATTTCCAGGGACTTCCAAGGTAATGAAATCTCATACCGTTTCCTAATCTTACTTCACCATTACTTTCTTTCTGAAGACACAGTTTACCTTCTCAGGCAGAATTAGGCTTACTCATTTCTGCTCATAGAGCTATGACTCTGCACTTCTACTAAAGATGAAATTTATTACATTGTACTAAAACTGTTGGTATGTTCATGTGGCTTTTACAATAGTCTATGAGTTCTTTGAGATTATCTTTGTGTCACTACAGTCTAGAGTAGTCCCTGGCATACAGATACTTTTTATTGTTTCTTAATAAAGCAATGCATGTTATACCTAAAATGGTACTGGGTTCCAAAGGTTTGCAGGTCTAATCATGCAAATTAACAACTAAGTAGCAATATTACTCCATGATTTGAGGGGAAAACAGTGGTTGTAAGGTGGAGCAGACTACAAATTCCTCAAGGGCAGAAACTCTCCTCTCACATATCTATATCCTCAGTTAATATTGTGCAGAAGTATTGCATGGGATAATACCTAGAGGGCTGTGAGATACTGTAAATTAAGAAGACATGGTGATAAGAAAACAAAATTAAAAAGGACAATTGAGGGCCAGGAGGCAGGATATAAAAGTAGTAAGAGGACATTTGACCTATTCCCTCAATATCATCTTTTTACCCAAAGACTTCTGAACTTGAATGTTATCTTTCCTCAGAATCCAGTCCAAATCCCAGAACCTCTGCCCTAAGCTAGCACTCATCTTAGAAGAAAACAGTTAATTAGTTTTTTAGATATGTGGTGGCTCTTGTCACCTATCTGAAACATTAATCCTTGGAAGTATCTAGTAGTAGATAATGATTTAAAAGCATATTACTTTGTACATTTTTGTGCATGTTTGTATATCTAAACAAAGTAATTTAGAGACTTCAAGGAGATGGAGAAAACTCTGTAGTTTTGAGAGTTTTTTGATACCTCATTACTTTGACCCAGGCAACAACTTCTTATGCCATCCTTACTCATAGGCAAGCACACACACTCAACTAGCAGGTCAGCACGTAAGAAATAACTCCAGGGTGTAGTGACAATCTTAGTAATTGAAAAGCGAGCTCCTCATATAGTCATATCATGGCCCCAAAGAGGGCGAATATGATTTTTATGGATATTTTCTCTTTAGGTATTACCTCTGCATCCATCATGAGAAATTCTTCAGGTACTCTCTAACACTCCAAGTAGGGAAGCTCTTAGAATATAGCAGGCAAGGAGAGGCAGCAAGGTACACAAAAAACTGATGACTTTGGAGCTGAAAATGAGATCTCACTATGATAATGGAACCATACCAAATATTCAAATCATTGACTTAATGGTGGCATCAATAGAAACTTTAGAAAAAGCAAAGAATATGGTTTTGAGTATAAATACAGGTTTTCATTGACACATATTGAAATTAGGAATTGAGCTAGATCTTTCTTGTACATTTGAGTCCAACTGGAACCCTCAGCTGGGAGAGTGGAGGGCACATAGCTTATTTATTCCCAACCTCCCTTAACCTCGCTCTAAGTTCAGCATTTTTGCCCCCAACTTTCCTGGAAAGGAATTTTGACAAGAGCTGCTTCACTGTTCACATTAGGAATAGCTGTTTTGAATTTTAAAAAACAGTGGTATGGTGCAGGCAGATCTGTTTTGTTTTTTTAATTTGAAAAAATATGAATTCAACTGTGACTATATTGATCAAAAGTTCAATTGTTAGTTACAAGTATGTTGGAAAGTTCAAACGGAATTATTAAATAATAAATTAAGTTTATTTTATTGAGAAAAAATATTTCAAAGAATAGTCTTTGAAGAAGAAAATAATGAGAAGTAGGTCTGCTGTATGTTTGAGCATTTATTTTTGACTCTATTATACTGCCTAGAACTATTTAAGTTTGTGCCAGACCATTGTAGAAAGAAACCATTATGAAATTTTCTTAACCAATATTTATGTGTTTCTAATTATTTTTAAAAGCAGTTTACAAACCCTTCAAAGCAATTCGAGATTTTTCCTTTTCTTTTAAACAAACTGGCTAACACAAACGATAATGTTCTATAATAATGGGGCTGTTTCATAGAAAAGATGTCATTAATTCTTGTTTTTATTCTAGGTAAACTCTACTTATGTAATTAGTACATTAGTAATCCAGTGTAAGTAGTACTCCCTGTTTGAATAAGTCAAGTTCAAGGCCTTCCATTATAAGCTTTACTATCACCATGTTTCTTTCCTTCATAGCATTTATTTATATCTCTAATTACAAATCTGTGTGATTTTTTTTTGGTATTTTATCTAGATTGTAGACATTGTATGTTTTTATTCACCTTTGAGTCCTCAGTCCCTATCACAATGCCTAACAGTTACTAGGCCCTCAATGAATATTTATTCAAAAAATGGATGACTAGATGTATGTACATATATATGCATCTATTTATATTTATATATGTATGCATGTATGTATGTACATATAAATAAGTGGATGGATGGATGAGTGGATGGATGGACCGATAAAGAAAGGAAATCAGGAAATGGGTAGATTATTTTGGACTGTTAGTATTGAAGAAGGTTTAATAAATGACTTGAGATTTAATCTGAGCTTTAAAAAGGTGGTAAGAGTAAAATTTCAATCCACATGTTAAAATATACAGCCTTTATTATGGCTTTAATTTTTTCCATTAAATGCAATCAAAGAATATTAAGCCTCATAGCTTTCTTTTGCAACACATGTGGGTAAAGAAGATATTGCTATAATAAGCAATGCAGCTAATTAAAAGAGGAAATGAAAATCATTCTTAAATGAATAGAGTCCCACTTTCTCTCTGGTTTCTTTTAATACTATACATCCTTGTACTATAAAATGTTTCATTAAAAATAACATTTTATTGGACATGGTTCCATAGTGTAGTGGTTAGCATGTCTGCTTTACATGCAGAAGGTCCTGGGTTCATAGTCTAGTGGAGCCACAGTCTACTCTCTATGGCCATGCCACCCTCGATAAGCCTGATGTCTGATCTCAGAAGCTAAGCAGGGTTGGACCTGGTTAGTACTTGAATGGGAGATCACCTAGGAAGAACAGGTGCTGTAGGCATAAATAATAATACATAAAAGAAAAATAACCCTTTCATTAAAAGGTAAAATTAAGCCACATTGAGATGGGACATCACTTGTAAACTTCTTAATCTTTTAGCAGAAAATGAAATGGAACATCTCTTGCAGAGTTAACCTTTTTAGTAAACCTAGTTTAGTTTTTTTCCCTCCTTTCTTTGGAAAAAGGCCCTCTCCCTCAAATCCTGATAATTGCCCTAGCGACTCATCCTCTGGCTATTGGTAAGGTAAGCAGAGATGGTGTTAAGCCAGGCAGTGCCCTTAGAGTCTAAGCCAAAGGTCTTCCCTTTTACTCTTTAAGAAACGTATTAACCAAGCCTGTTTCCCTTTACTCATTTAATAGGCAAATCATTAATAGAAATTAATAAATATATGATTTAAATAATGAGTTTGTATTTTCTTCTCCTTGTCTAGGGACCTAGGTGGCACTTCTGCAGGAAACCCAAGACTCCACATTGACTGAGGCAGAAAGGAAAAGAGATCCATGAAACCCCTGTAGGCAGGGACTATGGCCATTCTCAGCAGGAAGCAGATTCGAAAGAAGAGACCTTCTGTCCCTCAACATACATTCTAATAATGAGGGGGTTCATGGCTCTTAGAAAAGAGTTAGGCAAGTTAGTTAGGAGGTTTTGAGTCTGCCTGCAAAAACACTGAGGTCATCCTATCTTAGAAGGGGTCCGCCCTAATCCGCCCACAATTAAGCGAGCCAGAAGACATTTTTTTTTAACTCACACAAAGAAACCAGTAGGCAGAGATTTAGGTACCAGTTTAAGCCAGTCACTCACACCTGCACAATAAAGACCTCAATGACCTTCAACTCACCTGAGTCTCATATCATCATTATAATATGATGCATATGCCTGGAAGTTTATTAATATCATCACAACAGACTGAATTCTGGGAACAAACATGCACAGAAAGCAAAATAATGAATCACTGAGTCCCCTCAATCTTAGTTGTCAATCAAGGAAGCCCATCCCTCCAAGAAAAGTGACTATCCACAGCAAAAAGGGATGAAAACCCTAAGTCTTTGTTACCAGGCCTTTTGAGCCACATTTCTCTTGCTCAGGCCTGCTTCCACATCTGGAAGTGTACTTTCCCTTCTAATAAAACTTTTTTTTTTCTACTGTATTTCAGTGTCTTGCTCAATTTGTTCGAGACATCAAGAATCTTACTCTCTGGTAACAATACTTCCCCTTTCCACAGACCTACTTGATGCATTAGGATTAGTGAGAACAAGAAACTGTATTTTGATTTACAGCTAAGGGACAAATTTTGTTTGATTATCATTTATTCTGCAGAATGTCTGAAAAGGCAATAAGACTCAGGCAGCTGTTTCTCCTTCTCAACATACAAGACTCTTAGCACTCACTACCTTTTAGCGGGCCTACTTCATAACTGTGTTCCCTGCTCAGCCCCTGTAGATGTCTGGGTCTGCAACTTCTGAAGAACTCTCTTTTGATTACCACCTAGGAGATTATGTAACTCTACCAAGGCTTCCTTTATTATGCATATCTTCATTCCTCCTTTTTCTAAATGTTCTCTCTCCCGTGTATTTTTCCTGTCCTTTTCCAAATTTTTGCTCTAAGATTTAATTAGCCAGTGTAGCAAATTAAAGAGTAATTATTGGTTTGCTTTTTCTTTTTCATCTTTTGGTTTTAAAAGAAGATTCTCTGTTAAATGCAATGTCAGATTTTTTCTTGCTCAAGTACTTCACAATATCCTCCTTAATCTTCTCCAGGAACAAAGAGACTGAAAATAGCTTCTAGACCCTTTCTGTGCCAGCCATGAGAGGATATTTACTTTGTCATTAGCTGTTACTTCAAATGTGCTCTTCAGCCATCTCATTGCCATGCAGTTGTCACAGACATTTCTCCACTTTCTAACACTTCCCCTCACTGGGAATGCTCCTCTTTTGTTGGTTATGCTTTTCTCTTATCAGATAATTGATTTAAAAGTGTATACAGCCTAGACAAATTCTGCCAGATGACACAGGAAGATAAAAGAGTATGTTTTAAGAAATAATGACTGGAGGAGGACATATTGTGCATCACTCCTGATTAATTGCCTTCATTACTTAGCTCTAGCCACATAAGAGCCACATGCATTAAGAAATCTGAATACCCTGCTCTCTTAGGACTATTTTTGGTTAACATTTGGAAAAAATCAACATTATTTTTAGATGCAGAAAATACCAAGATAAAGTTGAAGAAAGAAAAGCAAAGGTCTTAATAAATGTCTCAAAGGGAAAGAAAACTTTGATTAAAAAAAAACAAATTAAAATTTCATATATACACAGTCAATAAGAAAGGCGGCAAGACATGTGAAAGAGCTCTCAGTTCTGGTCCTGGTTAATCATTAATTAACTGTGCGACTTTGGGGAAGTCACATAAATGTTCTGGGGCTCATTGCTGTCATTTTCAAAATGAGGAGGTCATTTTAGATGATTTCCAAGTTATTTTCCAGATCTGAAATTCTATGATGCTAAGACAAAAGATATTATCATCTACTAATGCTATGATAATAAAATAACCTAAACAAGTCTCCATCATCAGAAAAACTGGGTTCAAATACTGCCTCCATTTTTTAAATTAACTGTTAAGATCTTTGGTCAAATTTTAACTTCCCTAAATCTCAATCTTCTCATATGTAAAATAGGAATTACAACAGTATCTATGGAATAGGGTTATTGGTAAATGAAGAAAAATAATTCACGTAAAGCTTAATTATTGTTTGGTTAATTATTGTGGCTCAGTAGGCACACCAGTGTTACTAATTTAACAAACTACAGTCTTCTTGGAAACAACTAGGTAGAAAATAAATGTATACCTGTATGTATTTGTTTGATGAGTTTCAGAACTCCTAATCTGATATGTTTTTTAAAAAAACATACACTAATAGATAAAATCTAGTTAATTATGTTCCTCCTCCTAAACTGAGTATCACATATAATATGTCAGTCTACAGTATACAGTGTAGCTGGGCAAGTTGGTCTAAGAGATCAGCTAAGCTCTGGATTTCATTGAGCTTCATATATTTTGCCTTTGACAGCTTCTGGGCTTCTGGGGAGTTTACCTCAGACCCAGCTAGCCATTGTCTCTGTCACTAACAAAATTTAGAATACATGTGGCAATGGATGATCCAGCTTCCATAAATTTGCAGTCTTTAACTATTCGCTAAAGCCAATCTGTCCTTAAAAATGGAAAGAGTACTTCAGGACCACAGAGCTTTAGTTTCCATAGCAACAGCATAGGTCAATAGCTGCAGTCACACCTTCACCAGCCTTGATTGCATCTGGCAATTTACCATACTCTGCTTCCTTTTGTTTAATCCTCTCTCATTTGCTTAATTCCTGTCTCTGTTGGGAGAATCACAAAATGCAAAACTACAGAAACTGAATTTAAATGAAAAACTATGGAAGCCTAATAAGACACTGTAGAGCACTGCTTATTTTGTAACCCATAGACATGTGCTTCTTAAAATCAAGTCCTATACCATGAGCCTCAAAATCTTTCTTCCCATATTCTATTAGCTTGAAATTTGTTTACTTGCAATACCCTATGGTTTTTGGAAAAATCAATGTTATTCTGCCTTCTAAGACCATACTGTGAAAAAATGGTATCAGCTTTGTTAGGAAAAAATCCGAACTCTTCAACCTGTCATACAAAACCTGTATCATCTGACCTTTGCTCCCCCTTGCCCTTCTCCATTTGTACTCTATACTTAAGTGGTATTCATCTTTTAGATCCTTGAATACACCCTATACTAGGGCCCTCACACATGCTATCCCTTAATTTAGAAACATCATTCCCTCAGCCTCTGTCTGGCTATCTCTTATCCTTCAGGTCTCAGATGAGGTGTCACTTGCTGCAGGAAAGCTTTCTTAACTCCAACCCTGGTTAGTTTTTTCATTATATTATATGCTTTTCTAACATTACCTCAATACATTTTAGTAGACTGTTTAAGTATTGGAACTCCTTTAACTGTGTCAGTCCACTGAATGGAGAGACAAGATCTGTTTCTGCACCCTCCATCCAGCAACCCCAGTGCTCTCCCAGTGTTTGACACATTACAGATAATTTGATAAATATTTGTTGCATGACTGAAATCACCTTACCCTACTAGATCATTAAAGTCATCTGTTATAATTATCATGTCCTTACTGTTCTACAACTTTCTGTCTATCCCACTATAAGCATCTACCAAAAATATATATTTGCAATCTTCTTCTCTTTCACAAGGATATTAGTGGATATCCATTCACTCAAAGTGGAAAAATTCTAAAATCTCTGGTCTGGATATTTTTCATGATAAAGTCCAATAAACATTGATTTTTAGTTCCAGCTCAATGTAGCTCTCCTAAAAAGTTTTAAAAATGAATAGCAAACAAATATGTTGAAGTAAATTAAATAAGTAGCCCTACTGAATCATATACCTGTAGTTCTTAGACAAGTCTACTAGCCTGATACCCAGCAGGCCCTGGACTCTTTCTTGCTCATACACATATAGTGTTATGTACATTTTAGAGCTTATTCCAAAGTCAGAGGAAGAGAAGGAAAAAAAACTGCTTTCCAAATGTGATACTACCTGGCCTAAGTGACTGGGGATCACAGAAACAAATATTGTTTATTTGAGCCAGGCATTGATGTTGAAGAAGCAGCTACTTACTACATGATATACTGATACCATATTATTTTGAGGCTGATGTTTTAGACACTGGGACAATCTGAACTGTCAGATTTGGAAATTATTAACCAGCAACTTGTGCAATGAATTCTCTATCTTCATCTCTGAGCCTTCTCCTATCTCATCACTAATGTCATCTATATTTCTGAGTGATACCCAAACTTTGACTCATATTCATAAGCTTGGCCCATGCTAAATTTCATAAGTCTGAAGGACACTGAATAGAAATAGGCAATAGATAATGGGCTATGAAGGTCAAATGCTTCAAAAAGATATTTGGGCAGGAAAGTTGATGTATAGATGTCTAGATCACTTAGAGAAAGAGTGTTAGAAAAAGGATCTGGGAGTCAAGAAAAAAAAAATAAAATCCACTACACTGAATGGCTGTATAAGAGAAAAAGAACTGCAAAGGAGCCTAAGAATGGAAGAGGAGAGAGCAAGAACAAAATGCTGCAGAGGGATCACATAAGGTAAGCCCTAAAAAGTGAATATTGAAATTAAAAACCAACCAGTTGCTGTAGCTGAAAAATAGCAGTTAAAAATATAAAAACAGGCATCATCTTCCCTCTCTTGATTTTTTTTCTTTCTCTCTCCTACATGGAGCCTATTATCTAGTCTCCCAACTAACCTAAGTATCTGATGTTCTCTGCTGTTATTCTACCTGAGGTGGCATCATCTGGCTGCAATGATTGGGGTTACAGGGACAAAGCTTAATTGTATTAAAATGGCAAAGATAACTTATGGCACTCAATTTATACAAAAATTTTCCTCAAGAGTTCTGGGCAGATGGCAGAGTAGGCAAATACTGTGCTCACCTACTCCCATGACCACATAAAAAATACAACTAAATTATAGAACAATCAACCTAGAGAATCATCTGAAGACTAGCTGAATAGAAGTCCTATAACTAAGGATATAAAGAAGAAATCACATTTAGACTGGTAGGAGGGGTGAACTGTGAAACAGGCAAGCCCTACACCCATGTGTAGTGGTTGAGAATCAAAGCATATCTCAGCTGCAGAGGTTCCTCCTTTAGGAGTGAGGGGTCTCAACTCCACACCAGGCTCTCCAGCCCAGAGCATTAGTGCTGAGAAGAAGAACACCCACAACAACTGGTTGTGAAAATCAGTGGAGATTGCAACCATCTGAGTGAGACAGAAGGCTGTTAGAAAACCAGGTGTCCACTTAAAGGGCCTGTGTACAGACTCCCCGGTTCACAGGCACTCACTTTAGGCTCTGGGAGAGGGACAGAGGTGCTGAGCCACCAGAGACATACAGGTGGACACCAAGTTGTGTAGCTTTAGGGCCAGGGATAGAGGAATAGCTTCATTGTCCTTGTGTTGAACTCTTCTCTCACACAGCCAGAAGACAGGCGCCATATCTCCTATATTAAGCCTTCCCACCACATGGTCAAATCTGAATCTGCACTAACCTGGTTAACCCCACTCACTCCCTGAGACCTCATCCCACCCTACTTCTGTACCACCAGAGGCTTTTTAGACTACAGGCGTGCACTGTATTCTTTCAGCACATGGCTGAGTCTTACAGGAGCTAGCAGGAGAGGCCAGGCCTTAGGGTGCCCCATGTCTTTCGCTGAGCTGCCTCAGGCCTGGTACTGATGGCAGCCAGCCTTGGTTTGCAGCATGGCCTCTCCCACACACCTGCAGACCCAGCACGGGCAGCTAACAACCGTGATCACTCTGTAGTTCCTACCAGGTACCTCTGGGGTAGTCATAGGCAGTGGCTGAACTTGGCTTACACCAGAGCCCTTCCCCAAGAGGCCCTAGAATCCACACAGCAGCTGGCCAGCTTCAGACCACAATGGTGCACAACCCAATTAGCCCCGCAAATGGCATACCCAAAGTATGGTCTTGGTAGACACCAGAGCCAGCTGGGATGAATCCAGCTCTGTGAGGTCAACCCCTGCACAGCAGTTTATATGTTTCGGTTGTGACCTATCCTCACAGCCAGCTAGCCTGAGGGTTAATCCCACCCACTTACATGCCAACATCAATCAAGGCTCAACTACAAAAGGAGGGTACACACAACCCACACAAGAAATACCCCTGAAGAACCTGGCTCAAGTGATCAGGGAGATATTAGCACTGGGCCCCACAGGACACTATACATGAGGCCACCCTGCCAAGACTGGGAGACATAGCAGATCTACCTAATACATAAAAATAAAAATAGAGAGGCAGCCAAAATGAGGAGACAAAGAAATATATCCTAAATGAAAGAACAGGAGAAAACTCCTGAAAAAGAACTAAACAAAATGGAGGCAAGCAATCTACCAGATACAGAGTTCAAAAAACACTGATTATAAGGATGCTCAATGAGCTTAGTGAGAACTTCAACAAAGAAATAGTAAGCATTAAAAAGTACATAGAAACCATAAAAAAGAACCAGTTAGACATGAAAAACACAATAACTAAAATGAAGAATACACTAGAAGGAATCGACAGCAGATTAGATGAAGCAGAGAAAAAAGTGATTTGGAAGACAACGTAGCAGAAAACACCCAACTGAAAGATCAAAAAGAAAACACACACACACAGTGAAAATGTAAAGGAATTAAAAAAGATATTTCATGAAAATAGAAACAAACAAAAAATCTGTGATAGCAATACTTATACCAGACAAAATGTACTTTAAACAAAGGCTATACCAAGAGACAAAAGATCCAATAATCCCATCTCTGGGTATTTATTAGAAGAAACCCAAAACACTACTTTAAAAGGAAATGTGTATCCACATGTTCATTGCAACATTATTTACAATCGCCAAGATATGGAAGCAACCTAGGTGTCCATCAATGGATGAATGAATAAAGAAGAGGTGGTACATATATATATGGAATATTACTCATCCATAAAAAAGAATAAAATCTTTCCACCTGCAACAATATAGATATACCTAGAGGGTGTTGTACTAAGTGGAATAAGTCAGACAAAGACAAATGCTATGATTTCACTTACAGGTGGATTCTAGAGAACAAATAAACAAAACAGAAACAAACTCATAAACACAGAGAACGTTTAAATGATCGCCAGACAAGAGATGGTTGGGGGCAGGGAGCATTAAAAAAAGAAGAGATTAAGAAGTACAAATTGATAGTTACAAATAGTCATGGGGATATAAAATATAGCACAAGGAATATATTCAATAATATGTAATTACTATGTATGGTGTCAGATGGTTTCTAGATTTATCAGGGTGATTACTTAATAAGTTATATAATGTCTAATCACTATTTTTACACCTGAAACTAATATAATATTGCATGCCAACTATTACTAAAAAAATTAAAATTATTTGTAAAATTACAGTCAATAATAATATAGTCAATAATATTGTAATAACTATGTATGGTGCTAGATTTATCTCGGCTGGGGGTAACTTCATAAATTATATAAATCTCTAACTTCTATGTTGAAACTAGTACAAAATAAGATTGAATGTTAACTACAATTGAAAAAATTTAAAAATACCTAAAAAAGGAACAAAGTAATTGTTCCTTCTTAAAAAAAAAATCTGCCTTAATATACACTTGCATATTAGCGATGTTCAAAATAATATATATAACTTTTCTATTATGTTACTTTCCAAAATATTTCAACAATTTCACCAAGAGTGTTAGTCTTAAAAAAAATTTTTATTAATTTGATCAGCAAACATAACTGAGCTAATATAAACAGAGTACTGGCAATCAAGCAGTACTAGAAATCAAAAGAGAAAATATTTCTGCCCTCATGTACCTCGTTTTCTAGGTAGAAAGAATAGATTATAAATAATTACACACAAACACTTATCAATAATGATTAGTGCTATGAAGGGAACCAAAGAAAGGAAAAATGGATCAGAATAGAAGGTTGTTTCAGGTTGCATGTCAGCTCTGAGTAAGGCGTCTTTCGATGGGAGAGCTGGGAGTGTGAATATCTGGGAGGACATTCATCTCCAAGAAAATATAATGACCCTAAATTAAGGCAGGTTTGAGGGCCAGCAAGAAAGTTTACAAAATACACAAATACACTTCCGTGACAAGAGTATGTGCAATTATCAATGTATTCACTGGTAGACAATTATAATCTACATTCAACCAAGTTATAAAGGCAGACCACTTCTCTCTTTTTTTTTATAACTACTTACATTCCTACTAGTTATGGGGGGAGAGCAGAAGTGAATAAAAGATATTGTTATTCACTTTCTCTTTTTACTATGCATACTCCCCACCTTTTGTCCCCCTCTCCTATTTCCTATTCCCTATTCTCTCTCTCCTTCTTTCATTTCCACTTTCATCTTTACTTCTCCTCTTCCCTCTCCTTCCTCCTCCTCTTCTTTCTTCTCTTCCTTTTTTTCCCTGCACCTTCTTTCAAATTTCTACCTCCTATCTGCATCCTTTATTACAATATTTCTCTGCCTTTATAAAAAATAAAAAGTAAAAATTGTCCTTGAAAGATAAAGATAATAAAGTCTGTCTTACATCTATTGTGAGCAGCAGTTTGTATTTGCGTTTTATTATTAGCAAAAGTAACCACATGTACCACAATTAAAAGAGGAAGGATGTTGGGGGTGGGGGAAAGAAGGCAGTAACATCAAATACATTAAGTGTGGCTTTGCTATGTACTCATAGAAATGAGTCCAGTGACTCATAACTAGACTCTGTAAGACTATATGGCCAACATCCAGCCATAATGAGTACCTGGTGGGTGTCTTGACCTTTCTTTCAGTCTGCAACTTGAAACGTTTCACTTCAATTTGTCTTATACTTCAATATAAAGGTAATAATAATAATATACCCCAATAATGAGGTAGAGTAATATACTCCAACCTACTATTGATCTCCACATCAAATGGACTCTTGCTTAGGCCATTAAAAACCTTGCTTTTTACAACCTTCCAGCTACTGCTCAGACCAGACACTTAAGGCTGCTTCTCTACTTCCCACCACTCTTGCCACCTCAGTGGGGACTCTCTCACTCTTCTCTCCTCACCTTTTCAGTTATTTTGGATTAACTCCCCTACTCCTTCTGGCCTGATGCCTGGTATCCTGCCAAGACATAAGCTCTGGTGGTATTTCTGTAACGTTATTTTCATCTCCTATAATTTGGTGCTAGATAGGCATGGATATTGATTATTCTAGCAAAAACTTCTTATTTGAGACTTTAAAATGATCATCTGCTCTAGGACCAATCTAGAAGTTGAGGACAAAATTAATCCTCTTCTTCTCTAGAAGGTGAACAGGAGCTATTTCTAATCTTTATGAATTTTTATCAATTAGTAAGTTACCAAACAAATTCTTTACTGCCCTATTCTTCACTGCTCTACATACTTCCATCTTGCCTCTTCCCAGTCATTTCTCAATCCAGTAACTCTTAAAAATGTAAATGTTATCACATCACTCCTCTGGTTGAAAACCTTTACTAGATTCTATTTGCACCCAGAATGAAGTCTAAGCCATATTAAGAACTATGAAAAGCTGTATTGTCTTTTAGTTCCTTCTTCACCAACCTTTCAAATGTCACTTCAGCCCTCTCTCACTAAGATCCAGCCACAGTGGCTTTCTTTAAATTACCAGAACACCATAAATTTTTCCATGCCTCAGATTCTTTCCACATGCCAGCACCATCCCTGCCCATCACCACATTTACATGGATAATTCATTTTCATCCTCAAGTCTCAGATTAAGTTTGTCATTAGAGAGGCTTCCTTTGACCATTTTATTAAAATTCAAACCCTCTTCCCTACCCAAATCCATTGTTCTCAAAAACAGAAATATTTTTTCTTCAAAGCACCTACTCTACATTTTTTATTTGTATCATTTTGGGTCTATTTGGGGAAATAAAAAACCATACCAGTTTGTTTTAACATGGCAAACTGAATATAGGAAATTAGCAAAAAATGTATTGGTAGATTGAAAAGATGAAATGAGAAAACTGAGGTACCACAGAGATAGTAATTTCAGGGAATAGCCACCATGCCTAGGGCTGGGAGTTATCAGAACCAAAAGGAGGTTCTCTGCAGCGCTGGAACCCAGAACTCCGAGGGTGCCATCTGTCTCCTGCCAGTCTCTCAGGAGCTGGAAGGAGAATCCTGCAGAGCTAGTTCTCAAATGCTAAGGAGAGGGTGCTGCCTGGCTGGTGCTAGAATCTCTGACAGGTGCAATGAAGCTGATTCTGGGAGTGCTGAAGAAATTAGAAACTGCAAACAGCTGGGGATGCTGGAGTAAATTACATGGAGATAGTACCTGCTTGGAACAACAGGAGCACAAATGGAGCTTCTGGTCACCTACCACTTTTGCTTCCGGTCACCTACCAGTTTTCCTAAGTGCCCCCTATTGACAAAACCTAATATGGATCCAGCTGGCAAAGGAAAAATGTAGTTTTCAGAGTCCCAAGCAATTTGAGAGTGGGACTAGAAATGAGATATCATAGCTTAAAAACTGGCATAGTATTTGTTTGTTTATTTATTGTCTTTTCTTCCCTACTAGACAGTTCACATTCAGGATTCATGTTTAGCTTTTTACTGTTTTACTCCCTCCATGTGCACAGTACAGTAAGACATAAAAGGTACTCAATAAATTTATCCAAATTTATTAGATTTTTTTTAAAAACTACTTAGCAAAATGTACAATGCAATTCTTACCAATTAAACAATAATGAGTGCCTCATGTGATGGTTTAGGCATTGGGGCTAAAATGTGAATATGAGGCAGTTCCTACTATTTAGTAGTGAATTTAAGACATTCTCATACAACATACTTTAACAAAATGTTGTAGCAAACATTCATATGTTTAAATGCCCAAAGAATTAAACAGGCAGCAAAATCTACAAGTGATAAGAAAAAAAAAATAAATGTAGATTTGAAATAATCTAGATTTATAGAAGTTATAATCAGAGGCAGGCTTGAGAGGGGGCAGACAAGCAAAACTGGGGAGGAGGGATGGGTCGGGCATGTTTTAAGATGATTCTGATGAAAGCAGAGAAGTGAGGGATTGATAGAAGCCCCTGGAAAAGTAAGTTGGAACCAATTGTGGAAAATCATGAATTCTGGGGTTAGAATTAAGTGTGTTATGTCTTTTGCAAAGAGAAAGTTTTAGGCAAAGAAATGATGTGGCCATTGAAAATATATTCTGAAGATAAATATTGCAGCATCATGAGGAACTGCTGAGTGTGTGGAAACTAGATACAGAAAGACTCTGACAATAAGAAACAGCGACAATAATTCTGAGCCAGAAAAAAATACAGTGGAGATAGAAATAAAAGAAAAAGATAACAGTTAACATTAGAAGGAAAAATAAATATAACAATGCAGAATTAATCTAAGGCAAAAAAGATGGAGAGGATATTTAAAATTAATCTACAGTGATTCACATAGACGGGTGAGAAGGGTGGTTATAGATGATACATAACGCTTCATTAGAAGAACTTGATTAATAATGACATCAGTACAGTAAAAGTCCCAGTGAATCTTTATCCTCTAATAACTAAACTCAGTATTTTAAAAGTTACTATGAATCCGGAAGAATATATACATCTTCTTCTTGAGAGACTTCAGAAGTACTAGGCTTCTGGAAGTTATAATATGCAGACGTCTCATTTCCATAGATATGCTCCTCAATGTTGGTCTGCCAAGTGTTCTCATATAGTTCCTTACCGATTTCTTTTTTAGCTTTGGGAGGCCTCGTTTCCACATTTTCATAGTCATCATGTATGTCAGTCTCCTCTACAGCAGATTTGTGGCATTGGGTTTGAACTGAGGTTTTATTCTTTGAACTGCTAACAAGGGGACCCAAGAAGAGCGTTTTAGTATAGTTTTTTTTCCTGCTTCTTCTTTGCAAAAACCTTGAGAAGGTAAATTGTGTTTGGTTATGGTGTTTCCAGTGCCAAATACACCCAATTCCACAGATCAGCAACAGTAAAAGAAGAGAAATTCCTATGGGAATGGCCATTGAAGGGTTTCCACAGCTTTTCAACATTTCCACACAAACAGTGTTGTTTACTGGTATGGTGTAGCCCTTAATGAATTCACAGGTACAGACCAATGGAATTCCATGTAGGGTACAGTTCAAAGGTAATTTCGGAAGCTCTTCTAGGCATTTCTCTTTCAGATCTGAAAAAACATCATCTGGCAAAGTCTTGATGCAATTAGAGGAGAGATTAAGGAACCTTAATTTCGGAAGATGATTCTCGTTGTATTTGATGCTTTTTACATTATAACCATTAACATATAATTGTACTGTGTCAGGCGGGATTTTAATCAACTCCAATTTCTTTTCTGTCAGTGAATCACAGGATGAAGCAGAAATGAGTGGAAGGTAATAGCAGAGTAGAAAACTCAAGAAAAGGAAGGTTGAATGATCTGCCATCCAGAAACCTGCTATAAATTAAAAACATATTAATTGTATATTTATTATATTAGCATAATAAAAATTCTACCTATACATTAAGCACCAGCATGTAGTGAGTTCATGCTTCAAAACAGAATATAGTACTAGCTGTTAGAAGATAAAAAGATTTAGAAGAATATGTCCCTGCTCAAGCCTGAGTGATTTCGTCACTTAGATTTCAACATGGTTTTTGACATTGGCTTATAATTTTCTAGTAAAAGATAACATTATGAACACAATAAGAGGAATGGGAAAAGAGCATACATTTGCAGTCATTTCCATTACCTATCACCTCCATTGTGAAACCTGTGGAGTGGTCAGAGACTGTCTTTTTCTTAATCACTCTTTCTTCTATAGTCCCATATTAATGAGTCCCTTCTCTATTATAGCATGATAATCTAAATGACAGAAAATTGTTTATCTTCCTACCTAAATAAATGGTGGACAAGGATCAGGTCTTTTCATTTTTATATTCCTAGAGACTAGCAAAGTACCTAGTACAGAGAAGACACTCAATCAATACTTATCAAATGAATGATTAAATAAACAAATGACTCCAAATCTTAGCATCTAATTGCTTGTTGATAGTTTAAAACTCAAGATATGTCTTCTAAAGGGTATAGTTTATATTTAAAGGAAGAAAAGAGCTCTGTTGCATAAAATTTAAAAAAAGCCTTCCTATCATCAGTCTTCTCACCTTCCAGTAAATAAATTCCATTCATTTAAGATAATTTTCTCTTAATGTTTTAAAATGGCAAAGAAGAAACAGAAACCGTTTAGCTACATTGAGTATTCTATTACGATTTTATCAACTAAATATTATCATTGTGCGTTTTCAGCCTAGACTCAGAAAGTTACTGCCAATAGCTGCTTTTTGTTCATTTTGTTGAGACACAAATGACATATAACATTGTATAAGTTTAAGATGTACCATATTATATATATTTGATGTATGTATATATTGTGAAATTATTATTACATTAAGATTAATTATTCATCATGTTACAAAGTTACTATTTTTTTCTTCTGAAAAAAGTTTTAAGGTCTACTCTCTTAGCAAATTTCAAATATACAATATTATTAGCTATAGTCATCCAATATTGTTAATCGTGCTTGAGAAATCATCATCATCATCTATTGAATGTTAACATCAATAATATTTTGTTAAAAGCTTCTTTTGGATCACCTTTTAAACATCTTTACATGAATGATCTCATTTAATTCTATAGCTGCTATATAAAATAGATACTATTGTAATCCCTATTTTGTGGATGAGAAAAAACAGGATTAACAGGTTAAATAACTTCCTTAACAGCAAAGAAGATACTAAACAAGATTCAAGTAAAGTCTGCCCCAAAATATTATTCTTACCCAAATTTCTATAAATGCTGTCAAGCACATCTGTATTTAATTTGTATATCTTGATTAGCTCTGAGGTTGTTGAGGGCTGGGAATCTTATGTAGTTATATTACTAGCATTAGGACTGGTAGTTATTAAATATCTAGTTCATTAAATAACTATTAAGGAATGAGCAACCTAAATTAGAATAACAATAATAACAATAAACAGGAAAAAAGAAAGCTCACGAAGTTGTGCCCTGCTTTTAGTGAGTTTTCCTGTTTGATACTGAACTTTTCCAAATTTGTTCATGGTTAGAATATACCAACATGCAAAATTTCAAGTTGTCATTTCACATTAAATACCAAATTGAATGAGATACAGTCACTTTATAAAATGTATCTGGTAAAACTATAGAAACAGATATCCTGGATCTAGACATCTTTTAATCTCTTTGGAACTTTGATAGGGTCCCCCTCTATAAGGCCAGGCACAACGCTTGTGTTTGAGGGCAAAGTTTTGGCAAATGACTTTAACCATTAGAAATGCATTTCCTTTTTGAAACAGATAAGAAGTGGTCATATTTCAAGTATTTAAATGGTATAAATACTTATTTAAGTGATTATTTGCCAGCATATTTAAGCTAAATTTCAAAATCAATTGAAATTAATCATATTTTCAAAAGTTCTGAAACCAAAGTGGAGAAGGCCAACGATTGTCTCCTGAAAATAACTACTGTCTCAGTTTTCAAGAGGAGAATTTATTTTTACTATTTATGATCTTCTATATAAAGTAGACAGTCAAGTACATTCCAAATATTAAAATTGTTCGTTGAAAAAGTGTTCACTGAGATAAAGACAATAAGGCTTTTTTTTTAAAAAATAAATACATCCTTTTCCTTTCTTCAGAATAGCTTACTAAGAAAAACCCTGCATGACAAAGATCTACTAGAATAAAAAACATATGTTAACTAGAAGCACTTCAATTATAGTTTCACACCTAAATAAATTTCATTTGGCCCAATGTGGAAGAACCCTATTTGTTTTGGTTTTGGAAAATAGTTCCAACAGGTTACTTAACAATTATTCCTTTGTTTTAAAATGACAAATTGCTCATAAACGGGAATTTTTAAAGTCAGATGCTGCCCTTCTGTTTGGAAACAAGGCGACAGCAAAGTGTAATCTTATACTTGTGATCATATACTTAAAAAGAAACATTGACAGCACCTTCAGTTTGTAAATTTTTTCCCTGCCACCCACTAAGGTCACCAAAAAAAAAAAACTGCATTTAATAAGATTTACAAAAAGTTAATTGATTGTTAAAAATGAACTTGTTTCTTAAAGTTTTTCATTACCCACACACCTTAAATAAGGTTTTTACTTACCTTGAGATGAGTATGTCTAGCTCTCTTCTGTTCTTTTGGTTGTTTTAAATGTGCTTTGGTTTACAACTTGTTCCTCTTTTTCACTTCGGTCAATTACTTCCTTCTTTACCTCCTCCTTTCAGATTATTTCATACTTGCAAAGTTTCCTGGCTCTAGAGGAAGTTCTTATCAGATGCATCAGAATTAAGATAAATGGTATAAGTTTGGGAATAAGGAAGTCTAGCTCTTCATCTTCATCAAGTAATAATTTTCCAACTTTATCAGAAAACTATGCATAAAACCTATTTTCTTTTAATTTGAGCAATATTGGCAGTCCTTATTTTAGAATCAATAAACATTGTTTCACTTGCACTTCAGTTTTTAGAAAAGATTTTTAAATGCATTAACACATAAGTCTTGTTTGTTTGTTTGATTGCTAAAACAGTTCTTTCAAATACTATGTCCCAATGCCTCAGGTTACATCTATACTTGTAAAGCCAGTGTCCCAATTTTGGTTCAGGAAGTGTAAATATTCTTTTAAATTGATGGTAAGAATTTCCAAAAGTATATTCTGAGTTGGACTGCTCCTGGGATTTTCTAGTAGGTTTTTCATCAAGTAAATTCAGGAAATACTGCTTACTTGGAGATTCAAAGGCACTCAACATGCAAGCAAACAAAACAAAACCAAATATGAAAGAAAAAACTGTTTGACTTTGTTTAATAGTAGTAGCCAATATATTCTGAGCACATACAATATCTTCTAAATCCTTTGTACTACTCAGTAATTACTGACAGAAGAGGACTGTTATTTGTCCTACTTACAGAGAAGGGAGTGGAAACAGAGTGGTGAACTAATCATGCACCTAACGTGGCCTGGCAGTCTGCCTCCAGCACCTATGGGCTAAACCACTACTAGTTGTCTTGCTAGGGTGAATAATATTTCCAACATAAAACTGTTATTTAACAACATCTCAGAGATTAACTCTGTAGGATACAAAAATGGGAAATGATGCATTAGACACATGAGATAATAAAGTGATGAAAATTTTACCTTTTATATGTACTGGAACTTTTTCAACGACAGAGAATTAACTTTTTGTATAAGGTGGTTTAAAAGAAGATGATTTAGTTACTGAAATATCAATTGGACATTATTAGAACAATAACATCAGTATAAATTAGGCACTGATTTGCCAATGCCATGTGCTAAGTAACAGGAATGCAATAACGAACAAACTCCCCTGTAGCACCTAAAGCCTAGTGGAATCAGCTGCTGAATTCACACATCATTTCAGATTACAGTGGGAACAAGGAAAAGAGGCATCCAGCTCAGGATGGGCAGGGACAAAAAGATGTGAGCAAAGTCTCAAAAAGTAAGAAGTTGATCAAGGCAGACTAGGAGTTTTCCAGTGTATTTGACGGCAATATAACCACCCCTCCAAATAACCACACACACACACACGCACGCGATCTGCATGTAATATAATAAATACAATGTTCATGTAAAATTATGTGATCTACTCTAGAAGTTAGGAAAACTGGATGCTCATCCAGGTTTTGCCCTTTTAAACTTAAGAAAGTTATTCAGTCCTTCATCACTTTAGATTTCCTACAGATAAAACAGTGGGATGTTGTTTGGTCCTTTTCCCTAGATAGGAATTTTCTTTTCAGTCATAGATACAACCATTCCTTGAGTTTGTAGAAGAAATTGTATATATATTCAAAATAGAATTATTATATAATTATCTTGTATAGATCAGGTATTATGTCTTCAGTTCTATGTTTTCTTATTTTCTTATATTTGGCCTAGCAAGTCACCTTTTTATTGTCTCTTATAGTTGACTTTTTAATCACAGCAATTATGCCTAGGTTTCCTTTTTCTGCTTTTCCATCTATAGCTGTGTGATTTGGGTAGCAGAGGGCCTAGGAGGCAGCTTACTGTACTACAGTGTAATTTGGACTGGACAGTTTATAGCCAAATAAATCTTCCTCTCCTGTTGATTGATAAGTAGAAACCACTTTATTTAATTGTGATTTAAATTCTTAGCAATTTCTTTTGTGTCAGTTAATATCTATTTATTTTCACTTTTTTTTCAGACATTGAACTGAGTTATATTAGTGAAGGTAGACATAGACAAATATTTGTGTATGTGGATTTTATTATCTGAAAGCTTGTTTGACTAAAAGCATTCTTCTTGAATGATTTGTAAGGAGTCTAAAACTTCCAGCTAGTTAAGGGGCATTTTGGGAACTTGCATTTTAGCATAAGGCATTATGTTATCTTGGAAAGGTCTCTCTCTCTCTCTCTCACACACGCACACGGACACACACACACACACACATTTATTAATACTGTTTGGTTTATGAGACTAACCAAATAGCAACTAGAGCTTTAATGGAATGAGTGACTGCCTTCCAGCTAGTAGTCACTATGTGGGTCAAGGAGTTATGAAAATTTTTAAATGAGGAAATTGAGCAACTGAAAGTGAAGAGAGAACACACGAAGAAGAGGTCAAATGACACCATTGTCACTGTAGTTATGCATGGGGCCAGTCAGTCCTATTAGCTGACAAACTTAAACCCTATAATTTTTTTTTAGGTGAGGCAACTCTTCGTTGTCCTCACAAATTGCAAAGACTTTGTCAGCTTACAATTCCTTATTATTATTATTATTTACACATACAGCACCTGGTCTTCTTAGGTGGTCTTCCATCCAAGTACTAACCAGGCCCAACCCTCCTTAGCTTCCAAGATCAGAAAGGATCGGGGTTATTCAGGGCATGTCTTGTAGACCCTTAAATTCTATAATCTTGAGGAGGTAGAAGATAGATTTTACTAAAAGAGATCTCAGGTATTTAGTTAGGGAATTTATTTCTAAACATGAAAGTCAATCAAAATCACTGACAAAACTTAAAAAAAAAATACAAATACCTAGAACCCTGGGGATTCTGCTTCATTAAGTCTGGAGTGGGATCTAGGGATCTTTATTTTAAAAGTTAAGACCACTAAGTAATGCCACCCTGAACAAGCTGGATCCTGTCTGATCTTGGAAGCTAAGCAGAGTCAGGCCTGGTTGGTACTTGGATGGGAGACCACGTAGAAAGACCAGGTGCTATAGGCATCAAAGAATAAATAAATAAAAATAAAAAAATAAGGACTTGTAAGCTGACAAGGTCCTTGCAACCTGTGAGGTCAACCAAGGGTTGCCTCGCCTAAAAAAAAAACAAAAAACAAATTAAGACCACTACTGAGTTAGAGAAATGAGAGAGATGGTACAGACTATAGGGGAAGGAGTTTTACATTTCACTTTGTGTTCTTTTATGCTATTTGATCTTTTTTTTTCTATTAATATGCACCACTTCCATAACAAAAACAGATATTGAAAACTCCCTAGATGATTTTGATATGTGGTCAGTTTTGAAACAAATGAACCCTCTGAGGTCCAGATAAGTTATATGAAGTTATAATATCCATTCTAGAAAATAAAAATTAGCCTGCATATAAAAACTCAGTCCCATGCTTCTGACCCAGTACTTCTCTACTATACCACACTTATCTTCATGAGGAATAGATGGAAGGAAAGTCCCTTGATGTCCCCCTCAAGGGTCTAGTCCCACCCCACCCCTCAACCCTCACACTAAGTCAGAATAGAGATAACAAGAAGTTAGGGAGAAGAAAATGAGAGAGGAAAACTCATCAGGGATGCCACAGGGAGTAAACTATGAAAGATGCTACCTTATTGGTTAACCATTTTAAGTTTTGAAACCTGCCACCTGGAAAACTTGTGAAGCCTAAAGAGAGGTACTTTTTTTGGTTCATTTTAATAGTTCATTTTACAACTTAAAAAGTTGGATTATAGTCCGGAACTGAAGAAAAAAAAAAAAAAAAGGACTGAAAGAAAAACAAAGTCAAAAGACTCAGGAATTTCACTCCTAGGTATAAACTCAACAGAAATGAAGGTCATTTTTGTTTATAATTAAGCTTTATGCTTAATATCCCAAAGCTCTAGAAACATTCCAAAGATCTGTGAACAACGGATAGGTGAAAAGAGCATGGTAAATCCATGCAATGGCATAATGTACAGAAATGAAAAAAAAGAAAAGCTATTGATAAACACAAACAACATAGATGAATCTCACTAACTTAATGTAGAATAAAAAAGCCATATACAAAAAGAACATATTGTATGATTCTCAAAATTATGTAAAGCTCATCTATGAACACATGATGGTAGAGGGCAGAAGAATGGTAGTTGCTATAGACTGGGATGTACATAAAGTAGCCTTCTCAGATGCTAGAAATGGCCTATATCTTGATCTTTGTGGATTACAAGATATATTTAAATGTAACCATTCTTCAAGTTGTCCATTTAAGATTTTTGCACTATATGCAAATTATTTCTTAATTTAAAAAAAGAAATGCAGAATGAATAGTGACAATTATTTTAAAAGTCATGAAAAATTGAAATAATTAGATAAATGGCTTTATTCATACAGATTATTATCTTCTTTGGTAAGGTGATCTACTAATTTGAGTAAAGAAATACCTTGTTAAACTCTAGGTAGACTTGCAGTTGAATGAATTTGAATTTTATCTGAAGATTTCTAAGCCAGGAGGTTTATAGGGCTGGTGGTAAGAAAGAGGGGTGTTATTAATGAATTTTGAGTTTTAGCCCAGTCAAAGTGGGAACGTCTACTTTCTGAGATTATAAATATAGTCTTTCACTGGCACTCCTAGACCTACATAAGGGATGTATAGCTAAAAAATCATGTACAACCTAAAAATACATAGGTATAAAGCAGTTTTACATAAAAGTAATAATCCTGGCATCATGGGCAAGTAACACAATTTCTCAGTCTTGCTTTCTTCATCTATAACAATGTACTGGGTGAACCCTGAGGTTCCTTCAAATTCTACTAAATACAAATGAACAATATAAAAATGGTCATCACATTTAGAAGAGGATGTTTGGAAGTGGTTTTCATGTTTAGTGTATACTTCCTTTTAACTCAACACCCTTTTTTCATCATAAGTCTTTCCTAATTACTAGGCAGTTCAGATAACATAACTTAAAGCTTGCTTCAACTTCAGTCAAAAAAACACTTTCTCCTTCTGTAAATTCTTTCCCTTTTTATATTCCTTCAGAATAAAAATTTTTTTAAAAAGGGCATTGGTAATATTGAATAATTAACCAATATACAAAATAAAAAATATTTTACTTCTTCATGAATAAAATTGAAAGCTGCATAATTTAGTATTCCTATAGCAGAACACCATTTATCTTAGACTGAGAACACAATTTCACAAGTCAGATAACTGATAAACTATTTCAACAGGTTTCATTGTTGTTCATCTGAGGAGGAGAGTACTGTAAACTAGGATTAATAACAGACGCAAAATCCATCATCATTTGATTCTGCCAAGATCTTCAGTAACTGTTGAGAGACATAAAACTTCACAAATTTTAAGTAACTGGTGATATTTTGAAACCTCACATTGTAAGCAGGCTGGTTGTAGGAACTTCTAGGTAACAGACCATGGACAGCAAGATCACTATTACCATTTCAAACCCTGCAGGTGGTGGGAGCTGAGTGAGGGGGGCACTAGCTCACCAGAGGAAGGTACTACTCTAGACCCTTTATGACCCTGAATGGTCTCAGTTGTACATTGTTTCTGAGTGAGAAACTAATGGAGGCAGAGAACAATAACTGCTTTAGAGTCACTTTTTTTTTTTTTTCAGACTGGGATGGTGCCCTGTATAATTTTATCCCCATAGTAGTAGAGGGTGAAGAAAACAAAACATACACTAACAGAGTGGGTGGGGGGCAGAGACCTGTCTAAAAGGGCCTGAATAACTAGGGGAAACACACTTCGGAAGACAACTAATCTTCAGATTAGTTGTGAACATTCACTCAGAACTCAAGGGTGTTAGTGTGGAGTATAAATGGTTTATGGTCTCAGGCAAACTGGTGTGATGCTCTAGCTAAATCCATTTCCCTGGCACCCATTTCCTGTGCCTCCTTATAGACTTCAGCCTTGTCTTTAGATACATCAACAATAGATCAGGCTAAAGTCACATTGTTTTTTCTCAAGAGCCATCTCTCTCATCATGATAGGTTCCTTTTTTAAGTTAAATTAACAGAATTTTAAGATTCTCTCCTTCTCTTCAAAGACTACCACTATCTCTAATATTAACTAGCCTGGGCTGGTCATTCAATCACAAAGAGCCTCAGTTTATTCATTTGTAAAATGAATTTTAACAGGTCAATGGTTCTTAAATTTAGTTGTATACTAGAATCTCCCGGGGAGCTTTTAAAAATATGATGCTTAGGTTCCAGACTTTAAAAAAATTTTTTTTTAAATTTCTGAGGGCATAACTCAAACATTAGTAGTTTTAAAAAGTCCCCAGCAAGCCAGTATTGAGAACTTAGGCTTCTTTTGAACTAATATCCTATGACTCTGCTGTATGACCTTGAGTAAACCACTTAACTCTTTAGTTTTATTCACTATAAAATGGGAACTTGATAGTGTTACAAGAAAATCTGCAAAGTGCTCAAAATTAATCAGAGAAATACATATTATTAAAAACTCTCATGAATTTGCATGTTAGTTAAAATGGTACTAATGGTTCACACTGATCGCACAATTGTGCAAGGATCAAACTGTTCCCTAATCCTTTTACATGGATTTTCTTTTTAAGTCTCACAACAAGCATAGGAATAAATATTTTTTATTAGTTTAGAGATGAGGAAATTGAGGCATAGAGAAACTGAATTACCTACCCAGTGTCATACAGCCTGTGCTGGAGCTTGAGTTCAAACTCGGATGATGTGACTTGAATCCAGAGCAGGTGCTTTTAACCTCTATACTACTAGAAACTCCTTTCTTACTCTTGAATCATGTAATCAAATTCCTGTGAAGTTCCAGGTTAAAATCTGCTTTATTCCAAACAGGATACAGTCAAATCGCTATTTGACCTGAACTAAAGATGGTAGCCCTGACTGTGGGGGCAGGGTGGTGGTGGTAGGTTTGACTGGCTAGAGCAGATCTCTTGTTTGGATTTTAATGAAGTATGAGGAGTTTTAGAAAGTAATGGAGGTCTAAAAATGAGAGATTGATGTGTAAGATCATGAAGCCCATGATTGTTCTTTCTGTACAAGTCACAAAAGCAAAGTGACATGTGCAAAACAGGGCTGGAGTGTGGTGATCCTTGTTACTATTAAGAAGAATGATGAAAATTATCTTATGTTAGCTCTGACCAGACTTAGTTCTGTTCTAAATGGAGTTGTCCCACTTTTCTGTATATACAAGGACATGTCTTTATTCTAGATCAAATTATCTCCTGAACATCTTACTGGTCTTCATTTTATCCTGGTCATCCTGCAATACTATAACCTTGAAGATGACAGAGTGATATTTCTCAAAAATAAATCAGACACATCAACCCCCTGCTTAAGATCCTATATTGTTAGAATTAAACTCCAACCCTTACTAGGCTTTTTGTAATCTGGCCCTTGCCTTTTGCTATTATCTCCTCCAGCTTCCTCCCTTACTCACTAGACTCAGACACATTTGCCTTCTCTCTAATCCTCCAATACAGCCAGTTTGTTCTTGCCTTCAAGAAGGGAGCATTAGCTGCTCATTAACACAATATTATTCTTCCCATGCCTCCATCTTTCCGTCATTCTGCCTTCCTCTTAAATGTCCCCTTCTCTGCAAAGATTTCTTTGACCATCTCAGTCTGAGGTTAACCCTATACACACTTTTACTCATTCTCACCCCTACACATACTCTCATTGTTTTCCACACTATCGTTTTGTTTTTATTATAGCATGTAGTGCTATCTAATACTTCCATATATATTTTATTATTTTACCCACTCCCTTACAGTGTTGATGTCATGAGAACAGGGACCATGTCTTATTCTGCTCTATCTATTGCAGTGTCTGTCATGTTATGTGAAAGGGGTTCAGTAAATGTTTGTTGAGTGAATAAATGAAAGAAATAGGGATTATTCTGGGTTACAACAACAGATATATTCTTGGTGTTAAACACAAATGCACATTAAAGAGTATGTAAAACATGTATGTCTGTATACCACACACACACATACACGTACCACATATAGTTTAGAAAATAATGATAAAATAAGCATCAAAGTATCACTACTTTGGAAGCCCTAATTTGTCCCATCCCCTTACATTACCCTCTCTCATCTCCAAAATAACAGTCCAGGTTTTTCTGTTAATCAGTTTTTGCTTTTCTTTACCACCTATGTATGTATATTTAAGTAGTTTTGCAAAACTGAGAGCAAGCACAGATAATATACACATTGCAAGATCCCCTTTATTAGGTTAAGGTTGTCAGGAGAGCAGAAACTGCATTGATCCATGAGACCACAGCCTGCCTCAGCTTCCACGAGAACATACAAAGTCCCTTCTGCTGAGCTAGGGTATCAGTGGGACAGGTCTACAAAGTGCCATGAGAACATACAGCTCATCATCATGCAGCTGGTAGGGCTCTAGTGTCAACAAGACACAGATGTCTAGTGGAGACAATGTCAGAGCCAGCTGTACTTTATATTTTTTGCTTCTAAGTATGGCCTTTAGGTGTGGGTCAAAAAAGAGCATTTCCGTGGGGTAAAAAAAGGCCTTCATGTATCCTGGCAGCATGTTGCCAAGACAAACCAAGTGCAGGAAAATATAAGGGCCAGACTCATTGAGATTTTCTTTCCTTAGGCTTAAAAAGGTTACAAAATCTTGGTGATTTCTTATAAAACTAAACATACCCTTCCCATGCAATTCAGCCAAGTACCTTGGTACTTATCCAAAGGAGTTAAAAGCTTATATCCATACAAAAACCTGCATAAGGATGTTTATAGTAGCTTTATTCATAATTGCCAAAACTTGGAAACAACCAAGGTGTCTTTCAGTAGATGAATAGATATATAAACTATGGTACATCCAAGCAATGGAATATTAGTCAGTGTTAAAAAGAAATGAGCTATCAAGACATGAAAAGACATAGAGAAACCTTAAATACATATTACTTAGTGAAAGAAGCCAATCTGAAAAGGCTACATACATACTGTGTGATTCCAACAGCATTATATTTTGGAAAAGGCAGAACTATGGAGACAGTGAAAAGATCAATGGTTGCAAAGGATTGGGGAAGGAAGAGGATATGACTAGGCAGAGCACAGAGGGTTTTTAGAAAAGTGAAAATACTCTGTATGATAGCATAATGATGGATAAATGACATTATACATCTGTCCAAATTCATAGAATATAGAGAACCAAGAATAAACCACAAAGTAAACTATGGACTTTGGGTGATTATATGTCAAATCTAGGTGTATTAGTTATAACAAATGCACAAATCTGGTGGGGGATGTTGACAATAGGGGAGGCCCTGCATGTGTGGGTGTGGGGAGTATATGGGAAATCTCTGAATCTTCCCCTCATTTTTGCTATGAACTTTAAACTGCTCTAAAAATATAAGTCTTAATTAAAAAGGTGTAAAATCAGCTTCAATAGAATCTATTACTTGCAACTAAATGTTTGACTGACATACTACTCATTTACTTATATTTTTATATTTTACATATTATATGTTTTTAAACTATCTTAGGACAGGTTTTATTGGATGAGTATTGGAACTCTTCTGTTGTTAAGGACATAGCTATGACTCAAACTGGCTTATACAAAATAGATTTATTGACCTACATAACTGAAGGGTCCATGAGTTTAATTTCACTGGTCATCTATTATTTCTCAAACTGCCTAATGAGTACATAGATGCTCATTATAACAATTTCCATAGATTCTTGAATATCTGAAATACTTCAAAATAAAATTTTTAAAAAAATTAAAGAACATGAAATGATTGGATCCAGCAGCTCAAGAAATGTCATCAGTACTGGGCTCTCCTTCTCTTGGTTGGCTCCTTTTCCTCCACAAGCCCTCTCCAAGTAAAATCTCCTGAAGCTCCTGGCTTGCCATATTTATAGATGGCAGTATAGTGGCAAGAGTGCTTATCTTCTCAACAGTTCCACAAGTTCCAGAATTGACTATTGGCCTGAATCAGGTCTCAAGCCAATCCTTGGAAGAACTGTTTGGCTAGAGGTATGTGATACTTTGATGGGTTAGGCCAGGCTTGCATGCCCCACAGTAGCTAACTGATCAGGCTAATCACTTCTCTTCCCCTGCTGATGTGATGTTTTGACTAGAAAGAGAATGGATCCTGGGCAGGAGAAATACAAATGATCATATATGTTCTTGAAGATTATGCAAAAGAAAAAAGACAGGGAAGGGTCAGTCTCCTCAGAACAGAGAGCTATTTCTTGAGCTCTCCAAAATTCTGTTGAGATCCCAGGGCAGCTCTAAACAGAATTATTGTCAATAAATTATTGAGAAGTACAAACACTGCCCTACTGGTAGTAAGAGGTAATGGAATTATATTTGTTCCAATAAAACTAATATTAATATTGTCCCCTTTGACAAAGATTCTCTCCTGACTGAACTCTAGCCAGGCTTTTCTGAGACCTTTCTTAAGTAGACCTCAAACTTGGCCTGTGAAGACCTGAACAAATACTAACGTAGTTTGTAATAGCTCAAGACTGCACTCCTTCAACCCTGACCCCCTTAAAGTACCTGCCTGAGAAAATCCAATGCTGCAAAAAGAATTTACTGTCTGGTCCAGCCAAAAAATGAAGAGAGAGCCCGTTTCCCAGTTTCTGTGATAGGTAGGACCCCAACTTTAATAAGGGCTGGTAAACCCCAATGGATTTTGTAAAGACCCCTTCCTGCCTTTTGTAAGTTCATACTTTTCCAACCCTATTGT